>JACCGJ010025279.1:0-11036 GCA_013407085.1 Atriophallophorus winterbourni
TATATCCAATGAATAAAAAGGTTTCATGAGTCAACATCGCTAAAGAATCCGGAGCCGATATCCTGTTAGGCAGTTGGAAGTTGTAATCAAATTTACCTTGAGAACACCTGTGAGAGAATGGTACTCCAAATGTGAGAGGCTTACTTTTCATTTATGTGACTACTCATCAGTACCAAGTCCTCTGAAATATTCACAAATCTAATCACAATTGTTCACAATGGAAGCACTGGACTCAGGTTTTGCTCTTATGGGAGCTCACCTGTAGTGCATATCCTCTGCCACAGGTGGGAGTTGAATACCCGACCATCACCATTGCAGTCCAATGTGCTTCCACTTGGGCTACGGTCCATTGTTTGACCGATCGCAAATAAGCGTTCATGAATCTTTCTCGAGACTAGCACATCTGAGTAGCTTTGTCAACCGACCATGCGTTAAGGAGCAGGCAACATCTGGTGTGGTCGCTCAACCAATGCGATCTACATGTCAGGTATCCAGTCGGATACAGTATAAGCTAACACCGTTTAATCTGATGGACACTGTTGTGTTCCGCACGTGTTGGAGAATTCGTTCATTCATTTTTGTGATTACTCATCGGTACCAAGTCCTTCGAAATAATCAAAAATTTGATCACTACGCTCGATAATGGCTACCTGTTCCTCCGGTTCCAATAGTATTATTGAGATGGTACAATCGCTGCATTGGCAACAGCTAATTCTCCTTAGTGAATTGTTCTGGCGTACATCTCATCGCGAGAGATCCAATGATTTGGAGCATGCAAATAAATCTAAGAACGGTGAAATTAGCAACTTTGACAGTTATTGATAATTAAAAATATTAGCTTTGTTAATGGAATCTTTTAGTTCAGTTGCGAACAACGTTTTGTATGAAAACAATTTAACACTACTCATGAGTAACCGATGTTTACAAAAAGCTTAAACGTAATGTCGGCTTGGATGGAGCAATGAGAACACGCCAACAACGACCACATGCAAGGATTCTAGCCAATCAAAGTAGATGAGGTCGCAACGCAGCATATAAATTCCAATGATGCCCATCGCCCAGTTGCTTCGAAAGGAGTTTCGCTGATGATGTCATCTAGTATTATAAAGAAACATCCGCAATCAACCATACCAGCTCGGAGAACAACTATAACCTACATTTGTTCAAGTGTTCTAGACTAGCAGTGTGACATCAGCAAGAAGGCTTGCTTGCGGCTTTCATTGTCACGCATCATGACAAGCTTTCATTGCAACTCCGCTTGACAACATACACGAAAAATCAGGCACCGTAAAGTGTTCTCTACAACAAGACCACCACTGAACACGAATTTCAGCCATAACAGCGGGCTTAAGTAGTCGCTGTGAATTCACAACTCTTGGTCCCCAACCTTGACGATGTATCCGACCAAGCAACTAGTTTAGCCGTCAAAGCCTTCATCAGCTGGAGCCAAGTCAGAGTCGTTTGACTCCTACATCAACACCATTCCGAAATAGAAGTGGCAAAAAAACCTCTCCAAGAAAATAATGAATATCTTTCCGCAATACATTACCTAACAATGTTTTTGGATATCTACTTTACTAACAAAGATTGTATCACTGTAATTTGCGTTACGTCTTCAAAGGTGGTGAAGAAGAAGAAGAAGAACAAAGCTTGGTTTGAAAATTTTCAAAATTCCATCTGCATACACACAACGAATACTGTACAAATTAAGCATAAACGAAAAATATTCTCAGAAAATGGACACATTATAGCAACGAGATAAATTTGTCCGTAATTGTCCAATGAACAGTTCTCTTTGACAGAGATACGGTGAAGCGAATGGGATAAAGGACCTCGGATATGAAGACGTTCGAGAATGCTGTTTTGATCGAGTCTTTGAGAAAGATTGACTTTTATGGAGATCGTATTGGAATTATCATCGAGGGTACTATTTATATGCCGATCGCAAAAAAAACGTTGTTTTGCGTTTGAAACGATCCTGATGTAAACTCCAGCTACTGTGCAGGAACAACGTTTGTCGAAGTCCTGCAGAAGTTTTATATATCAAGTATTTAGTGTCTAGTTTTCTCCGAAGTCATGTTAGTTAAAAGAATGACGTTATTAGTGTATCGAGTAGGAAGTCAACACGTTAATGGTCGGTAAGTCTATTATGTTCCTTGAAACACACAAATGCTTCGGATTATACATCATCATTCCGACATCGTGGGTAATCAGTTAATGTGTGGCAGCTGGACAATATCTGGCCTCTAATTGTGGAGGTGTAAAGGGCATTAAGGACGAGGGCCAATCAAGAGCCTCGGATGATATGCAGAACATCACCCTCCGACACGACACCAGAGCAGGAAGTACCGAAATGACTGAGGACGAATATCGCGAACCCATAGTATTTCATGTTTCGGAAGGATTGCATTATTATTACGGTTCCAGTGACATCGTCAAAGGCATGAGGACCAAGTCAGCCGCTATCGGACGAGATGCAATTCGTCAAGGTCGGTTGAATAAGCCCTGTGTGGCGAGCGGTTGAAGCGAAGTGGTTTGCACGAAATCGATCGAAATATCAACCGTGATAGCCATGTTGAGACCAGTGTAATGGTCGGGTGATTTACCCACGTAAGATAGACGTGCGGTTCGTTCTTTGTCTTGAGCGTAATAAACGTGATTGACCCGTTGACTCTCTTGTATTGTGGTTGAATGCGATTAGCATTGGGCAGGTTTACCTTAGGGATGGATCGGGATACACAATAGACAAGTGGTTGGGAAAGGCGGGGGTGTCGAGATTAATGTTGGACCGAGTGTCGTGAAGCGTAATTGACGTTTAAACGGGGAACGCGATTTGACCGTAATCGACCTGACGCAATCACATCAGCCATTCCCCCACCCTTTACATTATCACCACCTTTCGGGTCATCGATCCAACATTAACCAAGTCAAAGCGATATTTGGAGAATATGTTGTTTTTTTATTTGTGACTACTCATCCGTACCAAGCCCATCGAACTAATCACAAAGTTGATCACGACTCGAGTTTCACTCTTATTTGAGATCATCAGCAGTGCATATCCTCCGCTTCGGGGGTGGGATTCGAACCCCCGACCATCACCATTGTAGTCCCACGTCTTAACGACCTGGACTACCGTCCACCGTTTGAGCGATCGCAATTAAGCGTATATGAACTGTTCTCCAGACCTCATCAGCCCACGCATTTCACACTCTTGTTAATTCTGTCCGGATTCATTCCTGAGGTCCATGGATCGATTGTCCTCGGTTTTGGGGATCAGAATCGTAACAACACATTTGATCGGAGACGCATTTCGACCTAAGATTTCACCCTAAGGACAGGGTACTAGGCTGCCACTATTAGGTTTCCAAATATCGTCCGATTCAATTCCGTACATACTTCTTGGGAGTGAGAATTCAACACATTTTCTCCAACACTATGACCCACATGAGACATGAACACGTCTCCGCGATTCCAACGACAATGTTTTTAACCTTCAACTGGCACACACAATCAACTGTTGAAGATAGCTACAAGTAAGAAACCCGAGCCAAGCGGTTGCTTTTACAACACAATTGTGCAACTATGTAATACTTGTGTATTGCGTAGGCAACCAAGTGTTCTATTGACCTGCGAGCGGTCATGAACTGTATGCGAGAACATGCTACAGTTTGTTAAATATCCGTGTTGGTTTGCGTACCCTGGTAGTACCTCAATCCATGTGCAGTCCATGCCTGCATGGCATTATGTCTCGCTCCAGGTTTGTGATTTCATATATGCATGCTAGAAACATTGGCTGGGCAAAAACATGCAGGATAATAGAATAAAGGACTGTGACGAAGGAACAATAGAGAGCAAACAAAAGCGGATCGGTAAACGAAACTCGTTAACATTAGAAAGACAACGGCATCGGTTGTTAAAGCTCAAAGAATATGTTTTCAACGTAATACTGTGAGGCTACTAATTGATTTTCAAAGGAATATTATTTGCAAACATTCAAACAACAATTACGGAAATAAAAATAATAATCTGGCTTGTGCTAACTTGCAAAATTCGCGTGGCTTTCAAAATCGCATTCTATTGCACCGCATTTGCATGCATTCTCGAACACATCATATTTGACTCAACTCAGTTCTTGGTTAACACATGTGCTACAATGTCTACGAAGGTTTCTCTCTATCGTCATTCAAAACCAATTCGGGTGCATATTCGTTAAAACAGCGTTTTTTGTTGGATAGCATCCAGTATAAAATCAATTTCCAATATTATTGACCATGAATGAGAATCAGAAGCAGCTTCGGAAACATACCAGCATTATCGTTCGACATAATTTATTAAGTCATAATGCTCAAATGCTTTTAAACTGCATTAATAGCTGCGCCGCAAAGTGTATGCCTAGACTTAAACGCAGTCAAAACGAAGACATTTTCTTACACTGCTACATAAGGCGTCCAGCAACAAAAACGTCCAGGGCTGTCCGATTGAATATGTTCATTCTTCAAATATCCCGATTCAAGTATGTTATACAGTGGTCAGGCGAAAATAGAATTAAAATTAACGGTTAATCATGCGCGTAATACGATTTTACAGTCAAAAAACACCTTTAAGCGCATGCTTGGGATCTCTCATAAGTGTTTACAAAAGCAGTGATCAGCCCTATACTAATTTATGGTTGTGATACGTAGCCACTGAGGTTACAGGATGAGCCATCTTTGAAAATGTTTGACTATTTGAGTTTTAGGATAATGTTTGGCGTGTCCGACATATTGACTAGGTTTCGAACGCGACACGACAGAATACCCCTGCTCTCGGTCTATATCCAACGATGAAGATTGTGGTGGCTTGGTAATATGCTCCGAAAGAAAGAGTCAACGCTCACTAAACATGTCCTTGACCCGTTAACCTGCTCGCACTTGGCGTCAGCGACATGGCAGTCGAGTAAAGATCTGACTGTCATTTTTGAAAGAGGACTTAGCAGCTCTGGCTCAGTCTGTGGGTTCGAAGGTAAGAACGCGACTAGACAACAATCAGCCACAATCTTGCCTCTGGCAGCAATCGCGACTTCACGGAAGCCGGCTAATCCACCCGTAGAGCCAGTCGACCTAAAGAACCAGATTATCAGCAAACAGTTTCTTTTCACTAAGCAACAAAAATTGACAAGTTGGGACAAAGGACAAACTGAAATATTCTCAGCGCGTGTGTTGTCACAAAAAATGATCGCGTAAATGCACAAAGTAGGAAAACACACAGATTGGTTTGTCGACACAAAAACAATAATGATCTGTGACGGGGCTGGGTGGCGTGGCAGAAAAATCGATGTAAGTTGAAATTGGGGGGGAAAAACAAAAGGAAAAATAAAAATCAATGATCACAGGATAAAAAAGAATGAAAGTCAAAAGATGACATGATAAAATGACCTCGTGAAACGGACACGTCGGGGAACGCAGACTTCACGGCGGAATTTACTGAAATGAAATGTGGTGCGATAATAAAATATACCGTGGAAAATTGTGACGATTCATCGTGTTTCGGAATATTTCAAGAAAAAGAGGGCACAAGTTTCTGTAATTATTAAGTGCTCGACCATTTGACACAGTCTAAGGCACGGATGTGCAATCCTGCAACATTTCTGTGCCGTACGGCTAACATCGTGCTAAATTGATTGGCCAACGGTAGTGAGCTGCATGCTGAAACACGCTGGAGTCTCACTACCATTTCTATTTCTATTTCTATTTCCCCCGTCATATATGTCTAGGCCTGGGTAACCTGATAGTATCTTAGCCCACGTGCAGTCTCTGACTGTGCGGCACTTTGCCTGGATTAGGCTTGTTCTTTCATACCATACCATACCATTGACAAGAAGAGCACTGAAACTCAATCACTCGCAATCCATTGATAAAACGAAACAAGCCACTGTTACAGTTACAATCTTTCATCTGGCGTTAGAAAAATAACCCTTTTCGAGTAAACCTACTACTCGAGCACATGCGGGCAGTTAAACACGACCTGTCCTTTACTCGAGTGAGCCAGTAAGAAAGCTTTATATTGGTGATTGATCAGTGCGGGAGCGCAGCTTGATTCATGGCAAAATGTGTAATTGCAGAGTACTTTCATGATGTGGCGCTAACATCGTGTTAAATTGATTTGCAACCGGTAGTGAGATACATGTGAAAACACGCTGGAGTATCAATGCCATTTCTATTTTCACTTCTCATATCTGTCTCATAACCTTACCATATTTCAGCCTACGTGCAGTCTATGACTGTGCGACACTTCGCCTGGATCAGGCTTGTGATTCCAATTTCGCATGAATGAAAACATCCGAGGCCACTTCAAAGCGCAGTTTCACGCTGAGGAAAAAGTTTGAACCCTCTAAATTTTACGCAAGAGACATCAATAAACAAACCACATGTCTATATAGAATCATTTGCTGTTCACAACGATTTAAGTTCAACATGGCCTTGCGCTGATTTGTTGATCATATATTGTCTACCAGGCATTGTCCACCGCCGCAAAAAGTATGCCGGGGACACCCAAAAGAGAGACTTCTCAATACTTGTTGCAGTCTTTGGTATCTCGCGTGTGTTGTGGAATAGACTCCTTCCGCCAGAAATGAAGAGTTAATCTATGAAGTGGGATGTTTAAAAGCGTTCCATCAGCTATAGTGATACTTCGTTGTCACCAAAGGTATTCCTCTGGCTGAGCTGTCAGTTGGTCTTTTGAACTCATCGAAAGTAGGAATAGTATCGAGGTGTTCAATGATTGGCAAACGCTGTACAGCCACAAGATCGATGCGAGGCATCAATCAAGCCGACTAAACCGAGTCGGACTGTTTAGTCATTCAAGAAGCTGCAGAAGATCAACAAAAACAAGCGATTTTGATGTACATCCATGGTCGACATCGACCGAAGGAGGCTAACAACAACAATGCACCAAGAGAGAGAGGGATCACGGCAATAATCACTAAACTCAAGAGTGTAGTAACACGGTGGACAACTTCGCGTTGGATGATGAAAGGTGAGAGAACTCACATCTTGAGTACAACAAGCAGGTTGCACCACAGATGAAACACGGCGCACATTCAGTCGAGGAGACGAATCGGGCGCAGATCTGCATCCGTTCGGTGGAAGCGCGCACGACGAATCCAAGGTTGTTTCAAACGATGGGCCAATGAGTATCGGGGTATCAAGGCCCAGCACGGCATCGTTGGAGACCGGCCCGTGTATACTGGAGAGACTTAGTGACGACGAACTTGACATGTTGCCCACGTGGTTAGAGCTCGATAAACCCAGCACCGGTGTGAAGGTGGATCGAAGGTCTTCGCCCGGCAAGTGAGAATCGACCAGAACCTCAAGGAAGTTGACAAACAATTGAGCAGTTTCTGCATTTTGGTTTGCCTGTTACAAGAAAGCGTTATGATTAATTAAGTGCCGCAGTACCATGACAAAATAAAAACCAAAAAGGTGAGGAAAGACAGAACTTGAACATAAAATTAGGCACAAACAAACTGGGATTTGGTGCCTACACTTGGAAAAAGCACGCATCCAATCAAGCGTTTTGAAAGAGCATAGCGATATCAGCATGACAGCTTCTTTGGGGCCTTCACTATCATGCATCATAACAAGCTTTCCTCGACACTTCACTTGAGTATATACAACCACTCCAAGACCGCCGCATCACTAATGGTAGGGAGCATAGGTGCTGAAAGAGCAGATATCAAAACACCTTAAATTCCTTTCTGACGAATGTTGAGGCATGCGCTTTTTAAAGCCAATTTACGAGACAGGCAATCCAAACGCTATTACAAAACACAAGAATGCTACCGCTGAGAGGAGTATGAAGTAAAAATGTGATATTCAAGAGAAGTGGTGCCCGAAAAACTGATGAGGGACTGCAATTGGACCGCTAAACTGTCAACTTGTCAATACATTAACTGCCATTCGATGAAACTATAATGAGAACATCGCGAGTTCTCGATGGCAGTGGTAAGGAACGTAGCGCTGTGGTACCGGTAAGGAACACAACGAATGCCAAATATGAGCGAGGCAATAGCACCAAAGAATCACAATACATTACCTTCGAAAAATGGCCTGAGAAACGCCAGAGACCACCGAAACCGATGCCTAAAAAACAACGATACAAAGCGTAAGATTCCTACCAAAATGACCGAATCAATGAGTGAGAGTTTCCAGTTGTGTTTCATTTCATTTCAAGGCGGAAAATTTATGAGAAATAGCGATTTTTGTCTCTCCTATTCGTTATTCGTACCACATATTTCTACCATGCATTCAAATTTAACATACACTATCTCGGAAATAAAATAATTCTTAGACAACGAAGTGCGCTTTCGACCAATCATAGCCTTTTGAGGCTTTTGAGCGCGAGTCTACCAATCAGATCTCCGCGCCTGGCCACGTGATTTCCCAAATGTGTGCCAGTCTTCAAACTGCAACTAGTTTGAGAAAAATGCGCATAGCGCCTCGGTGTGCGGCATACTTGCTAGTTAAATGTGCGTATTGATTCTACAGCAGGATGTTCGATTTATTATCAAAAATGTCCTAAATGTTTATTTGCTACCATAGCGCCAATTCGTGGTGGTACGGTAATATGTTAGGTGAAAGTTGCATGTTTTGGTTCTCCGAGAAAATGCAGCATCTCTTTCAAAGTAACCGGACTCAGGAGGGGGAAAGTAATATGTTTTTAATCACGAAGTAATTCTCTTCCAGATAGACATTTACCAAAGAAGAATGACACCTGTGAATGATACGTGAAGTGACAAAAACGGGGAGAAAAAAAGAGGCTCCGGGATTGTTGTTGTTATGAAGTGTGACAGTGGAAGCAGCAAGGAAGCAGTCATGCTGATGTCGCTGTGCTGATTGACAGCACTTGATTGAATGCGGATTTGATTCGTGGTGTGGGTACCTTACTCCCGTATGTCCGTGTCTAATCTTCTATGGGTTCAATGGCTTTTTAATTCCCACCAGTCCTTATCTTTTAGGATTTTCAACATGTCATGGATGTATGGCAGTTAGGCACTTCGTACTAATGTGGCTTGGTCCAAACATGTGTTCCTCCGGGCCACAAGCGTGGATCATCAAGTTCGGCTCGGGCATCTCACTCTAAATCTTGTTGTAGACATCTTCGTGGAGTGTTTGATTAAACTTGTACGTTGTTACGTGAAGTGACGTGGTAAGCATGTAATGATGCGTTCACAACACTTGATTCAAGTTCTAGGCATCTCAAACCAGTGCGCCAGTGTCTAATGTTCTATAATATTAGTAGGCCCCACCCGTTCACGTCTATTTGGGATTTTGTGTTGTCATGGTTGTACGGCAGTTGCATACTTGGAGCCTGCTACTGATGTTATGTTACCCACGATGACGATGATAATCCTGGACTGTAATGTCATGCTTCCAATTGAACAGAGGGTCGCCAACGCCTTCCATAGTAAAAGCTACTGAAATGTTTCAAGCAGATATAATGAATTGCATACGTTATCGATGACCGAACCTAGGTAAGGTGGTAGATCAGGTGAAGATTCAGAGATACAAGCAACGCAAAGTCGACCTTCAATTAAAATTTGAACACGCTCGGTTTCAGAATATTGCGCACGACTTTTCTTTATGATGAACATAATAGTAACAGAGTAATAATAATAATAAAACAATCTAACGTGGAAAACGGTCAAAAACAAGTGAATGCCAGATGCCCGCAATCTGTCTAACCATCCATTTAGCGAGAAGTATATGTGCACAGTTAAACCAAAAACTGGATAGAATAAAATCGCTCTTACACACTATAAAAACGAGACGGGGGTAATGTAATAAATTAGAATTCTACATGTTCAAACTAGCACCGTTTTCGCAGCTTACTTTGCAAGTAGTGCAATTGTTGCACCGAGGTTTCGCCGCTAGAAATCATATTTTGGATGATGCTTTGAACCGCGCTGAGAATCTTTTGATCGTGGCAATGCGTCAACACGTAGTTGATTTTGGAATCCAACAGATTGTGACTGAAACGAACGACTCGTCATCAAAACGTAACGGAGGGCGTGCGAACGCAGAAAACAAAAGATTGATAGAACATGTTTGGCTAAACGAGAAGGCATATAATGTGTTGGTCTTTACCATTCATGTCATTCTAGTGTTCAGGTCCTAGAGATGGATACCGAGAAATCGTCGCATCAATGCCGTTTTTTCTCAGACCACTAAAGTCAATAAGGTCGTGGTTTATCTCCGGCCACACATTCTCGGTTGTCATAGCCCGGGGTGGCGGTGGGGATAAGCTCTCACTGTTTATGAAATGCTCCCATATGGCGCGCGTCTCAAATAGCCTTTGGCAACCAAGTCCAGCTTCTGGCCTGCTCGAGTTGCTCCCCGAGCCCGACGGAACTGCTTCTACCAACAGGAGAAGGGGCGACGGCGAGTGACTGGCGCTTGAAAACCAGTTTGCTTCAGGCAGATGGAGCTCGTTAGCCTGGTAGGGCATTTCATCTAAGGGAAGGAAAACCCTGATTTTAAACCTCCGATGTTTCGCGGGATACCCGATCGCGGGAAAGGCTTCGGGAGAAAACTTTGAGGAAAAATCTGGAGTACAGTCTCGTAGACGGTTAGTTGGTGCACACTACCTCTTTCTGGCAACTTAGTGCTGTCTTGAAGGCCGCACTTGGTTGTGCAAAGGCTAGAGAAGCTGACTGGAACAAACGTCGAGTGGTACTGGGGACGCCGCTTTGTACCTAAATTCCAAAGACCCTTCATTGAAGCCGACTCGTCCTCCAGGAGGAGATAGTCGCACACAAGTAAAGTAAGTGACCGTGATTGGTTCTATTCACTAAACACAACTACGCAGTCGTGTAGTCCAAATACACACTGCGCTGCTAACTGCACTGCGGAAACACGCTGGAGACTCACTGTCAATTTTTAATTTCTTATATCTGTCCCGGCATCTTGACAATAACTTAGACCACATGTGGTGCGTGTGACTGTGCGGCACTTTACCTAACCAATCGGACCTATGATCACACACGTGACTTCAACGTT
>JACCGJ010025280.1:0-10234 GCA_013407085.1 Atriophallophorus winterbourni
GGAGTTGCCAGAAAGAGGTGGTCTACCAGACTCTGTTCCAAGTTTTTCCTCAGGTTTTTCTCCCGAAGCCTTCCCCGCGATTGGGTGTCCCACAAGGCAGCGGAGGTTTAAAATCAGCGTTTTCCTTCCCTTAGATGAACTGCCCTCCCAGGCTAACGAGCTACATCTGCCCGAAGCAAACTGGTTTTCAGTCGCCAGTCACTCGCCCTCGCCCCTTCTCCTGTTGGTAGAAGCAGTTCCGCCGGGCTCGGGGAGCCACTCGTGCAGACCAGAAGCTGGACTTGGTTGTCAGAGGCTATTTGAGACGCATGCCATATGGGAGCATTTTATAAACAGTGGGAGCTTATCCCCACTGCCACCCCCGGCTATGACAACCTTTGGAAGGCCTGTACAGATACAGGAAGGGAAAATAGCAATGACAGTTAAACCTCAGCGTGTTTACGCATGCACCTCAATACCGGTGGCAAGCCACATGTAGTAACATCTAAATTCACTATACCTATTATTCTCTATAAATGCTGGACAGTGAATCTACATGTACGTGTATGCAAGTTACGAACTTATGCATTTCTTAAAATGCGTGAAGTCTTACTTACCACTAACAAATAATTACGTATATTAAACATTCACCTCTCTTGTATTTCTGCAATATATCTTGGAGCAATGTAGTTTATCAGAAAAAGAAAGAAAATCACAATCCGTAATCTTCCAGATTACACGTTGCGATGCGTGTGATACTGTTTCATTCACGCAAGTTTAGCGCCGCTGTTTTCGCTGATACAAATAAAACGACACATCATGATAGAAAACATTCGTTTTTGAAAACATTTAGATTTATGAAGCTATTATTTTAAATGGGGATGAATTCCTTCATAGCTTCCTTTTATAGCGATGACGACTAAAGTTCTACTAAAGCTCTACATCAAGTTATGGTGCGAACCCGGTCGATATTGTCACTGCACGACGCACGTGGGTGTGTGAGGGCTCCTGTGCTCCTGTTTGACATAATTGTCCTTAGAGGTATCCGAGAATCCATCATTGGCCTTGTGTTAAGCGTAGATGGTTATGCCATTGTTGTGTCCGCGAGCGCTAACTGTGTGCTGTAGTAAACGCGATTAATCAATCGTACTATCGCATGCGAATGATTGAAGTGTTTTGAGACCAATCGTGAAGTCATGCTGGAAAAAATGTGTATGTAATCAGTAAGATCAGTATTGGGTAATGTTTCCCTACTGACAGTAACTCTGTCGAATAAAGGGTGATGGTTATGATAAGGGATATGGCTAAGAAGCTTTCCACCACTAGATCGGTTTGACCTTACCGCTAATCATTTTATAGTTAGCCTACGAGTGTCAATTCTAGGACGTAAATAGGGCATGGAGTGTTGTTGGTACAAATAGTACAATATCACGTTAACTCGATCTCTGTCGTCTGGCTACTGCTCTCAATGCTGAATCTTCTTTTTTTTAAAGTAGGCTCCAAAACGTGGTTATTGTCCATTGATATACTTGATGCCAGTCTTAAACTTCGCGAGGTAATCTACGCGACGTGTCTCTCTGCGAAATTACCGTTTATTAGCAGCGCAGAACGCGTGCGCTAAAGTAGTCATCGAGAAGGTACCGAAATGTTCTTTTTGTGCGTCTGGCTCCACGGGTGGATTAGCCGGCTTCATTGATGTCTCGGATCGCACCAGCCCACGCACGTCGATCGGAGGCGAGATCGTTGCAGATCGTGATCCAGTCTCGTTCCCACCTGCGAACTCCGTAGACGGTACGCAGACCCAGGGTGTCTACGTCCTCTTTCACAGTTGACAGCCAGGTTTTCACTTGACCACCTTGCCGCCATCGCCAAGTGCGAACGGGTTTGGGGTCGAGGACGAGTTTTGGAAGTGCTGTGTCTGTCTTTCGCTACGCACTAAATGGCAATTAGTTCGCGGTCAGATGTATTTACGTTGTTTGTGTTCGCTTAATGTTTCAGGATGTTCACGAATGTGCAATCGTGCATTGCTTCTGTGCATTGCAGCTATAACCGTGAAAAATTAATTTGCCACCGGTAGTGAGTTGTATGTGGAAACACACTGAATTCTCACTACCATTTCTATTTTCATACTCATCTGTCAGGCCTAGGCAACCTGGTTGTATCTTAGCTCACACGCAGTCTATGACTGCGATACCGCCTGGATCAGGCTTGTGATTTCAGGTATATATCCATGTATATTTGTCTCCCATCACTTATTGTAGGGCTTCTCCCGGCACCATCATCCTAATTGTATGTATGAAAGCCCAAGCCGGATCCAGGCAAGTGCCGTACATCAGAGTGCACATCTTTTTCCCCGTACAACATACAATTCTCAACGAGTATGATTTCTTCTACCCATTATCGCGCCTTCCTTTTCTTTCTTTCCAGCTGCCTGAGACATTCACCTACGATGCTTTGCTTCAAAATCTATTTATTTCGACTACCACGAAGAATTAAATTTGCGGTGCCTATCCTCACACTGTTCTTGACATCCGTCACGTTATATTTGTTCTGCAGCATCATCCCTATCATTCTATCCGATAAATCAACTGCAGCTGTAAAAATTCGGGATGATGAGGAAGTACGTTTCGCTCAAGTTCTTACCACTTTAAACAACTGGCGAAGATCGCGTCGATTCTCCCCATTTTCCTATTCCGATTTGTCAACGTTGACGTCTAAATGGCGTCCATATGATCGCATCGTACCGCCACCCGGTGTCACCTTTGCCGTTTTGGTGCCCAATCGCATTGAGTATAACATCGATTCCTATGAGACGTCGTATATCGGAGAGACGATCGTCAGCCTGTTCCAATCAATCGAGCACGACGTACTGGAGTTTGGAAACCGCTACCGTTTTATAAACATCACTCTTTGTCCAACTACCGATGACGTGAACAATTTAAGCGATCTTGTTTTCCTACAGTCATTCGTCCCGCAAGATGCTGTAAAGCCACGGTCTCGTCATTTGAATCAGACTCCACTGAATTGCCGCGCTGTGTATGACACTGCCAATTGTCTCTTACAATCTGTTCCATTGTTCCACAAACAAAATTTCGTTGTCCTCTTGGACGATGACATGGTACCAAATTATCGTGCCTTGGATCAACTTTGGAAGTCTATGAGTCAGTTTCAACTATCCCACAACGCTGGTCTTATTCCGGGCCTTTTGCATTTGTATTCTTCACCAAACGATCTGCATTACTCTCTGTTTGATTTACGCAGCCTAGTGGAACTTTTGCTTTTGTCTTCATTTGCAACTCTCGTACTCTTCGTTACTTGCTTCAAACTTTGGCTACATCCGTTTTACGTCTGTCACAATTTATTGTTCATCTTTTTTACTTTGATGTGTAACGCCTTGTTCGTGATTTCAATCGGTCGAGCGAACTGGCTTTCCGTTCTCAATCGATTAGCAAACGTTCAGTATGTGTTCCCGTCAAAGGAGTCATCAACACTTCCTACCGGGAGGGCATTCATCATTCCATCGGATATCGTCTCCTCGCTTGCCAATTTCCTGTTGACTTACTCTTGTGAAGAATTGAGTCAACCCAACGCTCCTTCAAAGAGTCAGTTGATTCAGCATTATTTACGTACACACAACTTGGGGATTTGGGTCACTGTCCCGAATCTATTCAAACACCGAGGTCTATATTCCGTTTTTCAGCACGATATTTTGGATCCAGCTTTGGTAGAATAACTATTTGGTTCATTGCGCAAAGATTTGATTTCTTTCACACTTATGCGACAATCTGTTCATTCCGTTGAACTTACTTTTCATATATATGCTTAGTTTTATTTTGTATCAATCGAATGATTTTATACATATTTTACCTACGCTTTGTCCCCACTGTCGTACAATAGACATTCTGTAGGAATTCTACCTTGTTCTTGTTTATAAGCACTCATTCTTCATGGTCATCGCAAGTTTGAGCAAGTGTATTCGTTTCACTAGTGCAGTTTGCCAAGAGCTTTATTTATTTATCTTTGGCATCGGTGGCAACGGCACACTCAATTGGTGTAGTAATCAGATGTACGGATGTCACCGACTGGTGAATAGCGATTGTGATTGTATCATTTTCAAGTGGTAGTTATTCATCGAAAATATTTACTCTGTGTATCATATTAATCACCAAGGTTTGCTCGGAAACATTTATTAGTTTTGAAAACTTGTAGATCAGGTACTGGACTGTAGTTCATAGTTGTTCTCCGAGCTGGTATGATTGATTGCGGACGTTTCGTCATCAAACTAGATGACATCATCAGCGAAACTTCTTTCGAAGTAACTGGGCGGTGGGCATCATTCGAATTTATCTGCTGCGTTTCAACCTCATCTACTGTGATTGGCTAGAATCCTTGCATGTCCTCGTTGGCGTGTTCTCATTGGTCCGTAGATCCCATCCACTTGAATGTGTTCATTGATTGATTGTGGTGTCGAATACCACGCTTCGAGGAACTCTCGAACATGACGAGTTCTTCCTTTGGCGATGATTTCTGTTCTATCCCAATCGAATTCATGACCTTCTCGATCCATGTGTGCCGATATTACCGATTTGTGGTCGTGTCGTCGTGTGGCCAGTTTGTGTTCATGTATCCTTGTTTCCAGCCTTCTTCCAGTCTGTCCGATATAATATTTCTCACAATCTGAACACGGGATTCTGTATACGACATTGTTTCTTTCTTCCTTAGCCAGCGTATCCTTGACCTTGACTAGTTTGCTTCTCAGTGTCGAAGCTGGCTTGTGTGCCACACTAATTCCGAGTGGGCGTAGTATTCTTGCGGTAATCTCCGAGATATGTTGTAAATTGCGTAACAAGTGAGCACATTGATTCAGTATTTACGAAGGTTATTCCGTCATCTCCATGAGTCTTTGCCGTGTCAAGTTGGAATACTGCCTGAAGTATGGCTCATGGTGTGACTAAAATTTGGTGTATTTAACCTCAATCGAAATGGAATTACTTGTAGCGTATATTGCAATATCTTCCTGGCCTAAGACTGGTGAACAAGAGGGCAAAGCTTTATTCGAAAATTAAAATACACCTTCATCCGCAAGGAGTGCTGTAAAAATTACACATAAAGCAAAATATCCACAGAAAATGGACACAAATATAAACAGTATATTCTCCAAATATCCCTTAAACAACTATGCCCATCAGATCTAATCGGTGTTAGCTTACATTGTATCCGATGGGAAGACCTACAACGGAGATCTGACTACAATGGTGATGGTCGGGGGTTCGAATCCCACCCCCGAAGCGGACGATATGCAATGCTGATGAGCTCAAATAAGAGCGAAACTCTAGTCCAGTGCTTCTATTATGGACCGTCGTGATCAACTTTGTGAATAGTTCGATGGGCTTGGCACGGATGAGTATTCACAAATATGGACACATTATATCAAAAAGATAGATTTCACCGTAATTGTTCAGTAAGCAGTTCCTTATGAAAATGCTGTAGTGGAACACACGGTATAAATGACCTCCAATATTAATAAATCCTAGAAGGCAGTATGATATGTTTTGATCGAGTTTTTGAGAAAAAATTGATTTGTAAAGAGATCCTTATCCAGAGGGTGGGAATTATCACTGCGGATATATTTTTCATGAGCCAATTGGGAGAAAAGATGTTGCTTCAGGATTTTTTCACGAATATCCTCATAAGGAATAACACTTGTTCGTGAAACGATCGTGATGCAACGTTTAAGTGACACCGAGTCTTCTGAAAGTATTGCGGATAAAATGGCAGGTAAAGAATACGGGATATGAAGTAAAATACAAAAGAATATGAAGTTATAATTTAGCTCAGACTCAACACCGAGACGAAAAACATGATAAAGTCTACGAACTTTAGTAAGTAGAGTATTTAGCTGACGGCTTCAAATGTGGTGGTGGCATACGGTGACGCATAGGTAGTTGACGTATTTCACTCTTCGTCCGGCATGTGTCCTTAATTGTAGATAAATGTAGATCAGTGCAAATTGTTCATCAGGCAGATTAAGGAACACAAGTGCAGTATAAAAGCTCATTTGCATGCATCTCCATCACACGCCACGACCGGTTTCGTGCTGTTTGCACTCATCAGGTAGGGACAGTAGGATCAGGATCAGCATGCCTTGAAACAGTGGAAGAATGGTAAACTAGTTGCGATTGTATGCCAATGTTATGTAAGGTTGGTACGACTAACCTGTTCAATCACATGAGCCCCCACTCATGTAGACTGGGTTTAGAACCAGACCATGAATATAAAAGCGCACTGTGCATGCTTCCAGCAACACCCTTCCTGATGAGTGTAAACAGCACAAAACCGGTCGTAGTATGTGTGTGTGATGGAGATTCATACAAATGAGCTTTTATATTCATGGTCATGGGTTTTAAACCTAGTCTACCCAACAGTGGCATACAAGCGCAACTTGTTTACAAGTGCAGTACATTTATCTGGATTTAAAGGTAGGCATATATCAACGTGTGCTGGATAATTCGTATTTTATGTTTGTGACTACTCATGAGTACCAAATCCTTTGAAATATTCACAAATGTGATCACAACTTTTCATTGGAAGCTCATATTAGAGCTAATCAGCAGTGCATATGTTTCGCTTCGGATTGGATTCGAACCCAAGGACAACGCCATTGTACTCAAAAGCCTAAGGTTTGTGCAACCATCGACCTAGCGATCGCAATTAAGCGTCCATACATCTTTCTCCAGACTGACACATATTGAGTAATTTTGTCAGCCGACCAGTCGTGAAGGAGCCAGCAATATCTGTTGTGGCCGCCCTACCGATCTGACCTGTCTCTTCTGACCAGGCAGTAATTGCATTTTTAAGCAGCGTAAAAGGGGTTAGAAGGGTCGTTCATGGGTACTGCGCGTCTAAGGACTACTTCATCTCTGTATTTCAATATGAAAGTTGCAGGCGAATCTGGAAGCGCATCCAGGCATGCTGAAAAGAAGTAGAGTGATATAATTGCTCCGTGAAGAACCCTTTTCAAACTTGCACATTGTTCGACCGATTCTGATGAAAGTTTTGTTGATCCAGTCGGTAGGTTCATGTTCCGCACATTGTCTCACCTAAGCATAGCATATTGCTCGTCAATTATAACAAGACCGATACGAATTGTTTTTAATTTGTATAATGGAACACGTTAAGAGTATGTTGGTTACGTTGCTATGAGTAGTATGCCTGTGCAACAGCTATTCTCACTACACAGAAGCAAGAAGCACGTGGTAGCAGATCTCAGGGCTACAAGTTAACCACTCCATATTACAGATCAAATTGTCAAAGGTTTTGCTTTGCTGTCATAGTTTGTTTTATACGGAACTCTCTGTCCCCACATATCATTTGCGCATCAAGCCTAACTTGACAAGTATATGTTGACCAAATCCAACCTCGCACCTGAATACACGTGCTGACTTTCCATAGTGATAAAACATTTGTGTTGTTTTTATGCATTCCCTATATTTTTAATCTTTGGTTACTGTAGAGCATTTGCTTTTTGTACCATTAAAACTTTTAATTACTTTTAATTATATATGGCTCTTTTCACATCCATTGGAATTGTAGCTACTTGCAAGCCCTTGACGACATGAGATCCGCTTAAATGCCGTCCATTTACTCAACGGATAAATTGTCACGATTTTAAGTGAAGAGTTTCCATCGAGATCCAATTTGTTCATTATATCGCTACTAGATTCCCTCCGACGGATTTGTCAATTTCCCCTTTTGCCCAAAATGCGTGCTCGCAACGTTTGTCAGCGCTTGCTAATTGAATACCGCGGGAAATAATGGGTTTATCAGTCCATATATCAACATTCGGCTCCATTTGATAGAGTATTATTCTCTCACCCCCCCCCAAACTTCCTCAGTGGATGTAAATATTTCCATATGAATTTGCTTTATTCATCTGCATTCAGTATAATGTAAACGTAAGCGAATATGACTTAATTTTGATGAATGCATTAAACCAATCAGTGTTTTTGTGATGGCTAAAAGTTGCAACGATAATTGTTGAAAATAATTCGTTAGTCCCAGGTAGTAAGTACAAAATGTCATTGCATTGTAAAGCGAGTTCATATCTGATTAGGGGAACGATTAATTGAAATGTAACGACGATTACAGTAAATTTTTACTATTTTTGCTGTAATATTGTAAAGGAAATTATTCTTATTATTGGGTGAGAATTTCGGACGAAGGTCTTAGCCAATACAGCGGTAAAATGTGTAAACACGCTTACTTGGATGACATCATTTAACGTAACAAATACCATCGAGCTATTAAACTTGCCACCGGACTCCGCCACAAACCATATAATGAGCGAGTCATAACCCTGTACTTATTCGATTATCCACGTCGTCGTCTCTGAGGGTATCTGATTTTGTCTGCAGCAAATTACCTTCTACAATGCTTATTTAATCTACGGAGCTCGTATATTACATCGGCTCACTTATTGACTTTGACTGTCCAACACACATGACTCAACTCTATACGACAATTTTGCCATGCGAGTTTGTTTTACTTGGAACAATCTACTCGATTATATTGTAAACTCCCCAAATAGAAACACGTTTAACAGAAATCTTAATGCCTTTTTGGTACGAAGAAGTTCATATTCAAGGTTTTACTGGTTTAAAAAACAAATACTTTGCAGTAACTATAGGTTAAATCTATAGGGAATGCATAAAAACAACAAAGATGTTTTGACAATTTGATATAGAGTGTGGAATAACTAACTTGTAGACCTGTGATCGGCAACCACGTGCTTCTTGCCGATGAAACGGGTGTTCAAGTGGGTGATCCATTGTTTGCAGAACGTTGAACAGGTGGATCAAGTCACCCCTGAGACGACGGTACGAAAAGTCAAAGACGTTTAGAGTTGCAATCCTCTCCTCGTATGGCCTGTTATATAGCCCAGTCACCCGTTTTTAGCGCGGTAGTATACGTGTTGCATCAAGGTCTTGTCCCTTTGTAACCAGGCGGACCATGCTTGAACAGCGTGCTCCATTGTTGGTCTTATATAGGTGTTAATTATCCTCGGAGTATCTGCTTTGTGAAACTACCGAAGATCCTTCTGAGCAATGCTAAGCTTTGGCAAGACTTTTGTATACAACATAACACTGCCGTGAAGACTCCAAGTTACTGCTAATCCACACACCCGTGTCTTTATCTTCCGTAACCCATGAACGTTGCTGTGATCCTAGAGAGTATGTGAATTCGAAGGTTTTACCGACGTTTAACATTTTTGGATTAATTTCGATACTTTTATGATCCGATGATTTTGTACATAACTCCTATGGTTTTCGTCCGATCGGTGCGATTTTGAATATATTTCTAAGAGGTTCTTACAGCGGGTCTATCCACACAGGACTCATCCATCTGCGACGCTTGGTTTTTGTGTGTACTTACATTGGATTGCTGGCTGCACGCACTTTCATTCGGATTGCATTCATGTTTTTGCTGGTAATTACTCGACAAAATTATTCAAAGTGTAATCAATTTCATACCATCATTTTCAACGTGAGACTGAGTATTCGGTGTTAAATTGGATGGCTAAATATTCCTAGACATAGTCAATTTATAAGATGGTTTTTGAACCAACCTCGGCTTATATTTGTAATGATTGATTGACCAGCTGGTTAGATTATATCTGATGTTCACAAAATATTCGTCCTCTGTGAGCAAACACTGAGAGACAATGTCAAAATTGTTGCCTGTCGGAAAGCTCGTTGAAGTACCATGCTAAAGGTGAAAAGTCGGTGACTCCGTAAGCGGCATTGCTTCTGAATAATGGAAGTTTTCCTTGTGTATGCTGCATCTGTATCAATTATATGTTGAAACCAAATGCAGATTCGCCCGTGTTCAAAAGTACCCAGCAGTGCAGTCTGGATGATCGCATGTTGTGTTAAGAGCTCAGCACGCTAATTTAGCAGTCACCAATCGTAACTGGTCGCTGCGCAGACTTCTTATGAAAGCTTTCTATAGTATGCACGAAGCATCGCGGGGGTAATGTTGTCCTTACCCCGTGATTTTTTCGTATTTAGTCGCCGTAGGTGTCGTTCCACAACGACTTGGTCATTTATAGGTTCAGTTAGGGGTTCAAATGAGTTTGATAAACCATGATGCAATAATTGCTGTTTCGGGCAGAACATTGAGGAGTAAACGCTCGCAAGAGCATCCACTGTCTCTTGAACTGTAGCAGTAATTCCAGGTTCTGTAATGAGCGCCAAAA
>JACCGJ010025283.1:0-19326 GCA_013407085.1 Atriophallophorus winterbourni
GTTCACGAAATTTGTTTGAATGCATGTTCCATTCGAGGTGTAGTCACCTCTTTCCAGTTTGTTTGTACTTACTCTTCTATAGAATCCGTAGCAATTCAAGTCCCACCCTTCCCCATCTTTTAGGATTTTACTTTTTCATGGTTGTATGGCAGTTAAGCATTCGGTACGTGCTACCGGTGTATTGCTGTCTTTGATGATGATGAAATTCTGGAAAAGTTGTGACCGCTCTGCTCATTTAGATGGTGACTTTCGGTGTCGAGAAATTTGATTGGACCTTGAGGCTTAGTGAATCAAATAAGAACGCTTTTGTGTATGGTATGAAAGCACACGCCTGATCCAGGCAAAGTGCCGCAGTCAGATACTGTCAGGTTGCCCAAGCCTACGCTTTTGTGTACATGTGGAACACCGAACGAAAGGAAAACCTGCACACTTTCATCTAGGCCGTGTATTGCGATTGTACCTAGTTAAAAATGGCATCGCTGCAAGGGTGTCTAGACCTCCCTCCCTGACAGCTTAATTTGCTGGTTGGGATGACTATGGCTCGCCTGATCTATCATCAGAGGTTAGTTATCGTTGGAGGTACAGTGACGAGGAAAGCCTGTGATAGATGGCAGAAAAACTCGACACCCGTACGCTGGTGTCCATTTCTACGTTCGCTAAACTTGATCGGACGCGTCTTTCATATATGACGAATGCAATTGGTCCACCGCGCATTTGCATTCATTTCACGATATTCCGTAGCTTTTCAAACCTCGCAGTTGATCATCGTAACTTGCTATCGTTGTACCGCTGTTTGCGCCACTACTATTCCATGAAATTGAATCAATGAGCATTGGCTGTACGGTTTAAGGAAATCAGGCGAGTAGGCTATAATTTCTAACACTTCTAGCATCCTACGCGTATACACGCAGCTGTATCATATAAATAGCAGTAGCCTCTTCTCCCATTCGGTGCTTCGACACTGAGCACTACTGACTATCAAACAGATCTACAGCCTTGTAGAGTCGTAACTACCACTTTCCATCGAGTATCACTCAATGGAATCAAACAAGGTCTGTATGCCTGGCATGGCACCGGCCAAATTATCATCCGAATCAGCAGTAAATACCAGTCGCAAATAGACCCTAATTTCCTTGTGTAATTGCGTATTACGATTGTTGCCATTTGATTTAAATGTATCCACGTTGGAAATCCCTTCCAGTTCCATATATTGTAACTATGTTTTCCATATCTGCCAACAAAATTTAAAAAGGAATGTCTAAACAAGGTATAAATGATATTATGTACAGAAAAAAAACATCTCGGATTCAAAGTTTAGACTTGTTGACTTCATAAACGTGTACTATACCATCGTCGGCACAGGTTGCGAGGCAAACAGTTGGCGCGGTAGTGGAATTTCCCGGCTCAAACGCCACTCGTCTCACTTGCTTTCCTGGCGCATGCGCCCATTGGGGAGGAAATGCGATTGATGTGGAAAGATAGAGCGTGCAATCATTGAGTGCATCCGCAGAGAAGACCTGTAGTCGGATTCCACCATGTTCCAAGCCGACGGCGAGGAGATACGACACCGTGTTGGGGCTGGGCATCGAGAGTTGGCACACATCCAATGCAGTTACTCCTTCGTTGAAGTCTAGGCGAGTGTTTAGAGGAGCTTGTGCGCTTGGTTCGTTGCTTTTCACTAGGGTTGACTCAGACCAAACTCGAATGGTTTTGTCACGTGAACCAGTAAAGAAGAATCTGTGGTAAGCAAATGTGTAAAATAACGCATCATCTGTTAACCCTTTAAAACGTTAAGCAAAAGAACGATTAGCATCTCAGGTCTTGAAATGTTATATCGGTTCCGTATTTACGTACGCCGCGCAAAGAATTCTTTGATGAGATGAGTTTGAAGTACAAAGGAAACCGTATAACAGTAGGCACGGACAGTGGACTCAGAGAAATCAATGACGTTCTCTAGGTTGCAAACAAACTATTCTTGCTGCAATTGATTGGAATGTTTGTTACTGATCACGTAGTCATAATGCAAGGAAAATTGGATGCAATTAGTTACAGCTTTCCTGCGTGACACGACACCGCCAGGCTTATTTTTAGGCTTCTTAGCCACAAGGTCAAACAATTATTATGATTATCACCTTTTTTCTGACGAACTTTTTGTGTCAGAAGCTAAAAGTTGTCCAGAAACTGTTCTGCCATATTGTATTCAAATTTCTTTAAATTGTGTTCGATGGTGTTCGCGTATGTCAGTACTCTAATTACGGATAGTTCATTACAAGTTTAACCAACAGAAATCAAACAGTCATGTTGTAATCAATGTACAAACCAACTCCACCGATAAGCTATAAGTTCGATTCATGTAAGGCCCTGAACTTTGCATGACAAATGTGATTCGTTCCGAAAACAGATTCCGAAACCATAGTAAAACGGGTATTATCATGTTTCAACGTAAAAGGTAAGAAAGCAAAAGCCTGATCGGGGAAAATTGCCGCACAGTCAGAGACTGCACGTGGGCTAAGATACTGCCAGGTAGATATGAGGAAGAAAAAACAACAGGAAATGGTAGTGTTTCCACGTACCGATCGTCGGGGCTCCACGCACATGTCCAGATGATTCTTGAATGCCCTTGCGTTTTGAGTGGAAACGACGTGAGCTTATATTTCGGAAGTGAGAACTCACTACCATCATCAACATCATCCACGTATGCTCTCCACACGCTCCATGTTCGATCACGCGATACGACCAGCAAATAATCACCGCCATGACTAAACGACATTTGTGTGACTGTCAGCTGATGATGAACCAGATGCTGTGAAAAAGGAAATTCGCAAGCTCAACTAGTTGCTCGGGATTGGTGATTATCAATGATGATGATGACAACAACAATAATACCTGATGAATGGTCCAGTCTTGCTTTCCGTTCCAGAGAATGACGTAAGCATGAGCTTGTTTTGATGCGATACAGGAGGATGCGACCAACGGGAGGCGGGGATGCACTGCAAGCGCATAGACCTTGATAAAAACGAGGAACACTGTTAAACAAAGTTATACTTGTAGGCCACTATTATATAGGGTTCGTACAACGAACCACGATGTTCAGACACGGAATCATAAAGTGATTCTTGGTAAAGCACTCAAGGCGCTTATGGATGACCACTTTACCACTGTTTCAAGGCTCACTGAACCTGATCTTACTGTCTCCACCTGACGACGGCAAACAGCCAGACACCGGTAGTGGAGTGTAAGGGATGGGGATGTGAGCAACACATTACTTTGGTCATCCATAATCGCCTTGAGTGCTTGACCAAGAATCACTTTGAGGAACACTGTTGTTGACGATGAAAATGGGCTAACTATCGATTGGACTAGGATTTAGCCGAGGGCAATACATGAGCAAAGTAACCAATGAGTCGCTGTGTTAGTTAGTTAGAATCAAGTTGAAACTGAGCTATCCACGAAATGGACACAACGCAGCGACAGCACTGTTATGTATTATGGGATGCATTTAATCATTCGCTAAGTATGTACAGAATTCTTTTGCAAAAATGACGGTTGCACACCTCGATTAACACTTCTCATTCTTAAGAAGGACCGCTTCATCAAAACCGCATTACTTATTGATGTTTGTGC
Source organism: Atriophallophorus winterbourni (assembly GCA_013407085.1). Taxonomy (NCBI): domain Eukaryota; kingdom Metazoa; phylum Platyhelminthes; class Trematoda; order Plagiorchiida; family Microphallidae; genus Atriophallophorus; species Atriophallophorus winterbourni. Next base: position 3,625 of record JACCGJ010025283.1, read on the forward strand.
ACATCTCCAATTGAGGATTATGCGTCCGAGCCTGTTTTTCAATGACGCGTGTTTAGTTTCTATTCTCCTACATCATTAACTTTTATTCCTTATGAGAGCAAGTACTTATTTCAGGTTCCCTGTCACGAAAAGGTGATATGATTTCACATACTGGAAAGGATCCAGACTATTGCTGATAATCATTTCACACGGGTATGTTGGGGATCAGAGTTAGGGCGATTTCCCGCAGCAGGGTTTCCAACCGGAAACATCTGATCTCAAGTCCTCTTCGTTGGGCAACCGCGATGTACTATATCGTGCGAAACTACATTATGTAACCTCCAATTAATGACGAGAATGAGGAGGTTGCTCTATGGAACATGCGATTTGATACAGGCGCAAATCAGTTGCATTTTAATAATGCTTTCAGATTTCACAAGCAATATTCGCCGCCTGAACAACAAGAAAGCAACGCAGCCGTCTCATCGAAACATTGAGCAGAAAATCTAGGATAGTCCCGTGTGGAGAAAAGCGTTGCAAACATTCCATGCAAGAAAACGCACGAACTATCGACGGTTGAAAAATAAAAACACATGAAGAAAAAAACGTTTCGGCTGCTGAAGTTCCTTGCGCATAAGCATCGTAACCGGTTTCAGGTTGACGTGGAAAACGCACATGTAAGGCAATGTGCCGCACAATCATAGACTACGCGTGGGCTAAGATACTATCCGGTTGGCAAGCAATGAAACAGTGGCCAATATACTCGAGGGTCTAATCACTTTATTGTGATACCCAGGCATATATGACGGATCCGCTGAAACGTATGGAAACAACCTACCTTCAAATCGTTCACATTTGCAGTAGCATTCCGCGTAGAAATGGCCACGATGTGTACTTAACTTTTACTTTTGTGCGACTATCTCCTCCTGGACAATGAGTCGGCTTCAATGAAGAATCTTGGGAATATGGGTACAAAGCGGCGTCCCCAGCACCACTCGGCGTTTGTTCGAGTCAGCTTCACTAACATTTGCACAATCAAGTACGACCTGTAAGGCAGCAGGGAGCTGCCAGAAAGAGGTGGTGTGCACCAACTAACCCTCTACGAGACTCTGCTCCATATTTTTGCTCAGGGTTTTCCCCCGAAGCCTTTTCCGCGATCGGGTATCCCGCAAGGTAGCGGAGGTTTAAAATCAGGGTTTTGCTTCCCTTAAATGAAATGCCCTATGAGGCTAACGATCTCCATCTGCCCGAAGTAAACTAGTTTTCAGGCGCCAGTCACTCACCCTCGCCCCTTCTCCTGTTGGTAGAAGCAGTTCCGCTGGGCTCGGGGAGCCACTCGTGCAGGCCAGAAGCTGGACTTGGTTGTCAGAGGCTATTTGAGACGTGCGCCATATGGGAAAATTTTATAGACAGTGGGAGCTTATCCCCAGGGTCACCCCCGACTATGACAACCTTTGGAACCTGATGTGTCCAGTGGAATATCAAACAGTGTAAGTGTGGTAATCAATGTTTAACCCCAACTAGTGAATACTCACGGGGCGAAACGGGTAGCAGAACCAGAATGCGGGGGGATGTGAGCATTTCGAATACAGTAATATGTTTCTAAAACGAGTGGTTTAGGAATGCTGCTTACAGCGGACCTACGACAAGCGATCCAATATAAGATGTTAACCACAAGGAAACTCACTTCATATGGATGACCGTAGAGCTTTTTTGTTTCAGGCCACAGCGTCGCTTGTTGCAGATAATCTTCGCTGAGTACATGTAGCTGATTGGAGGAAAAAAATTACATATTGATATGTAGACGGATCAAGTGAGAAGACTTGTCAAGTAACTCTACTGGTCCTGTGGAGATGAAGCATTTATGGAGTATCGTGTTCGAAACAGTGAAAATCATGCACATTGGGATCTCACTGGTAATGAGTGGCAACAGAGCGGGTGCTGCAGATTCACTTTACTTTCTTACGCACTAATCGTAGGCAACCTGAAAAAGCTGGTGTTTTATCCAACTGGAGGAGATTCGCTAAAGCTCAGCTTGAGGTCTGGTACATTAAAGCACGCCGCAGAAATCATGTAAACGGAAAAGCATTTCGATTCAATAGAAATTGAAAAACGATAGAAGATTTCATAATCGTCACAGACAGCATTACACCGGTAGCAAGTACCGAATGCTTAACTGCCATACAACCATGAAAAAGTAAAATCCTAAAAGATGGGGAAGGGTAGGACTTAAATAGCTACGGATTCTATAGAAGAGTAAGCACAAACAAACTGGAAAGAGGTGCCTACAGCTCGAATGGAACATGCATTCAAACAAGTTTTGTGAACGAGTAGAGCGACATCCTTGCGGCTTTCACTGTTATGCATCATAACAAGCTTTTCTCGTCACTCCGCTTGACAACATACAAGGATAAGCAAACATTCCAAGAATATGCTTAGTGCAAGACCGCCATTGGCGTCAGAAAAGACTGTCTCTGTTACTCAAGGGTAGAGTCTATAAAGCGACAGTGTGCACGGATGTGCAATCGTGCAGCCCTTCCGTGCTACGCAGTTAACGCCGTGCTAAATTGATTGGCCATCGGTAGTGAGCTGCATGTATGTACACGCTGGAGTGTCACTGCTATTGCTATTTTCCTTTCTAATATCTGTCTAGGCCTGGGCAACCTGACAGTATCTCAGCCCACGTGCAGTCTCTGACTGTGCGGCACTTTGCCTGGATCAGGCTTGTGCTTTCACATCACATCACAAGCTGGAGTCTCATTTCCATTCCTATTTTCATTACTCATATCTGTCTTGGTCTGGGCAACCTGACAGTATCTCAGCCCACGTGCAGTCTCTGACTGTGCGGCACTTTGCCTGCTTGTGATTTCATACAGTTCGGGTTGTGTTGCTGTATGGGTGCGTAACCTGGACCTTACGTAAAGAACACATTTAGCGTCTTCAAGTATTTGACAAACGACGTCTCCGCAACATTCTAAGAGTTAGCTGTTACAATTGCATACGCACCGATAGAAGATTTAGTTTTAAATAACGAGAAATGGTACAAGAGGAAGCAAATAAAGACTAGCATAATATTCGCTCTCAATGAGCAAATTATAACATATTAAGGCGACGAATATGAAAAAAGAGCAACCCCTGGAAATATGATCAACTAACATCGCCCGGAAGATCGCCGTTAACATTTTCTACCACATTCACGTCCCCAGCCATTGCAACTCGGTTCGAGAGACCAAGCGAAGGTCGAACGGCTTCTGGAACAGAACAAACAACCTCATGAAATCGGGAAAGTCAAACAAACGGCACTTATCTAAGGAAAAGCCTAACCTTTTACCGAAACATCACCACACAAACTTTGATCCACACTGCAACCCGATACACGGCACAACAGTTGCACAAACGTTCGCGTTGCTTGGAAAATGCGAGCCACTTTTTCGTCCCCGGCAGAAACATAGCTAAACGGCGTGAGACAGGCGATTGCGTTCATGTCGTAGCCATGAATTTGCGGACGGGACAATTCGAGCCAATCCGGATACTCTACATAGAAACGAAGGGAAGCGCGTTCATTGCAAAGGCCTCCGAAGGATACTGTCTGATAGCAAAATCGATGAACACGAGTCTAAAGGCTGCAAAGACCGATACTGCATATGCTGGGATGTTGACAAGTCTGTCTGTAATATGAAATAACAAGCCTGATCGAGGCAAAGTGCCGTTCATTCAGAGACTGCACGTGGGCGAAGATACTGTCAGCTTGCCCAAGCCTAGACAGATATAGTACAAGTAGTTAAGACAGAGAAATAACATTCCTGTTTAACGACGACGCGGATCTTCGAGGCTTTTTGAATACTTGACTGCAGTTTACCAAACGAGATACAACACAGAGCCTATATTTGATGTGGCCAGCTTGCTAAAACAAGGATCATAAAATAGTAGCAACAAAACTACATCTAGTTCTCGTTAAGTACAACGAATTCCTTACACGTGCTAATAAATACTAAAACTAGCTTAAGTGCGAGCGAAACGTTTCACATGGTTGACTAGAGATCGGTAGCTCTTCCATTTAATAGTGGACGATAGACGTAAAAAACGGAAAATGTATCATTCCCGACAGTGTATAGTTGTAATACGATTCCACACAAATGCAAACAGCTTCATAATAAACATTGATTGCTCGGTGGAAACGGCGCGAGATAAGAAATAACCTCGAAATAAACAACCGACCAGATGAACAAATGATGCACTTACCAGAGGAAGAATGCTTCAAGGTCACAAGCGGAGCATGAGCACGGACAGTTTGATCGGAACCCACAGTCAACAGAAAGCGGATACGTGTGGAAGTGTCCGAGTGTGGCATAGAAACCCAAACCAAGTCTGTAACAGGACCATGGTGGCCACAGACAGCTGACCCGGGAGACCAATCTGAGTCTGTAATATTCCACGAAGAAAGACAGCCCTGAAATTTGCAAATAGCGAGCACATTGGGCTACACTCGGGTGACTATCACAGGTTTAAAGTTTGATGAGAAGCAGAAGCATTCTATGCTCGGACGGAACAAGAGGTCAGTTGATCTCAATTAACGTGCTGTACAGCTAACACCATGCAAAATTGTTTTGCCACAGATAGTGAGCTGCATGTGAAAACACGTTAGTCTTACTGTCATTACTATTTCCATTCTAATAGGCTTGGGTGACCTGACAGTATGAGGAACATGGAAGCTGTCGTCCGGATGTTGATCTGCTTATTCACAAAACTTGATTAAATGCATGGTTAAGATACTACTAGAGATTTCGTTGACATTTAGGCACTCTAACTCGTATTGAGTGTTATAAGCACTCGGAACTTGCTGTCAATGTTGCTATTCTTGATAATGTAAATAACGATAAAAAGTCTGGAGATTTCACGTCACACACGCACACAGGACGTTCAGTGGCGTAAGTACTATGGCTTCAGAGGTTCGTTTTATTATTCAGCGTTTCCTTGTGGAAAATTCTTCAGAAAACCTTCGTTCAATCCTGTTGAAATGATACAATCAGAGCAGATGATGCTGCTTAAGCAAAGTGAAAACCATCACCTGGCAGCTATTAATTCCTCTCCATAGTGCCACAAAAACGAATGATATTCAAAATTATCTCTTACACGTAATGTTCAAGTGGAATTTGGCGATAAAAGTCAAGGCAAAATTATCTCTTACACGGCACGCAAACGCAAATAACCACTGATTCCATGCTCCTTGCTGTATCCACCTGACGAGGGCAACCGGGCAGAAACCACGGTAGTGCAGGGTAAGTGTGTGGTGTGAGCAGCATGACACATTGATCATTTATAAGCACTTTGACGGCTTAAACCGGAATTACTATGTGATTCATTCTCCGAACCATATTACAGCGAGCTCTCAACTTTTGGATGTCGATTCACCTAAAGATGCCCTGCTGATTTAGTTCGCCAAAAATGACCGATATCAATCCGATTTTCCTATAGCTTGATGCAAAGAAACATAATAGGATGCACAGCTGTAGAATTGTGCACAACAATAAGTGAACTGGAAGGAGGCCCGCAAATTTCGCGGTACATTGGATGCTACCGCTTCTGACAACGTGCCGATCTGAAGGTAGCCAGTGGTTTTAATATTCACCTTATAAGTTTTGAAAGGAGACTGCGTGGAGACAGCTAGTTTTTTTAATGATTCGCCTAATTACCACTGAAAATAACACACGATTCTTTCATCGAAAATCCTGCGTGGAGAGTCTCAGCAATCGGAACATGCAGCCTAAGGTAGATTAACAATGTTGGTTCAATGGTACACCTTTCCCGGTTTTAAAGTTCGGCTTTTTCTAAATTTAAGAAACCATGAAATGAATGAGGCATGATGCTTGGCACCGAAAGACTGGACATAATAATGATCATCAAAAGACAGTAGTGCATCCATGCTCCGGTTATCGATGCCAAATATACCACAGCGATCAAAATGGTAAACGCGTTAGAAACGACAAGAATTTTTAGTCGTTGTCAAGACTGTAGGAAGCGAGAAACTGTGAAAAGACCCGCTTACCTGATAGGTTAACGAGTAGACCGTGGTGGCATCCGGGGACCAGAAGCAGTTCAGGTAACCAAGATTGACCTGATCCACATTGCCTAAACGAGTTTGTTCGATCCACAAAGCTGGATTGCTGGAATGCTGTTCAGGAGGTTTCCAAATGATCAGACTCTTGTCCATACTTGAAGAAAGCAACGGAGGAGGGTTGAACAATGGAAACCGGTGTTGTGGAGCCCATGCGACCCCGGTCACCCAATTGCTATGCCCGGGTAAGACACTCTCCAATAAGTAAGAGAATACTACTTTGTTGGACTGAAATTATAATTAAAGTCAAATTTAAATATAAATAGAGCCAATTCTATCAGTTATATATATGGCGTTGTTTACTACTTTTACATTGTTTCAAGGTTTGTTGAAAATAATGTTTACTGTCTCCAGTTGAAGACGGTAGAGAGCCAGAAATGGTTGTATGTATGTATGTATGTATGTATGTATGTATGTATGTATGTATGATAGCACAATCCTGATCCAGGCAAAGTGCCGTACAGTTAGAGACTGCACGTGGGCTAAGATACTGTGAGGTTGCCCAGGCCTAGACAGATATGAGGAGGGAATAGAAATGGTCGTGAGACTCCAGCGTGTTTCACCATGAAGCTCACTACCGTTGGCCAATCTATTTAGCACGATGTTAGCCGCACAGCACAGAAATGCTGCACGATTGCACATGCGTGCGGACGATGTGAGGTTCACAATACGTTAGAAATGGCACTTGTCTTTAGAGTTACCTTTAACGAAAGAAATAGTCGTCTAAATTTACATCACTGTATGAATGTGCGAAAATGAAAGATTATCTGTGAATGAAATAAGTTACAAAGGTACATTTTCCGTTGAAATACAACTAGGTATGCATGTATGCATGATAGCACAATCCTGACCTAGGCAAAGTGCCGTACAGTTAGAGACTGCACACCACAACTAGGTATTATAATATGAGTAACTATAAGTAGAAAGGAGTAGAGGCTAACGAAGCAGTAATGGTGCGGGATGTAGACTTGATTAGGCGGCTCCGAAGTGTAGTGTCTTCAGCGTCCATTAGTTACGTTGAACATGGTACGCTCAACAAGTTACCACAGCTCCAGAAACGCACGATCAAAAATGTGTTTTCCAGTAGACCGTTGAATGTCAGATATCCTGTGCATATATCCGGTCTCGAAATTCTGATAGGAAACATAGTTACTCGACAAAACACTGCTCATTGGGTATACATTTCTAAATTGTATGCACGGTACCGAGCATGCATCGTACATCAATTATAGACCCCGCAGGTATCACCGTGGTAAACTGATTTGCTACCAGGATGCGGAAATACGCTGTTCTCACTGCCATTGTACCTTGGTTATACCCGTCTAGGCTTGGGTAACCTGACAGGATCTCAGCGAATGTGCAGCCTATTACTGTGCGATAATTCGTCAGGCTCCAAATCCGTTATTTCACACATAAAACCTATCCAAGACTTTGTGGAGTTTTACCTATCCTTGATTAATAACAATTAAATTACCTGGAATAAAAAAACGAATTTTAAATTCGGAAAAACTGTGTAGTGGTTGTACCAAGGTGATGCTAAAACCAACGAGATGTGTGAATTTTGTTGGTTACGTTGCGAAAATGAGATACCAAGCTGTTCTACGAAAGCAAGTCATAGGACGGTTGAAATTGAACGATGCTCGGCAAGCTCTCGACTAACATAGTAGTTTGGTTGGCACGCTCTTCTTTGTTCATAGTCATGAAACATGTGCCCTGAAAAATGGGGATTAATACTGATTCTCGCTTTCGACTTTGACTGAACTGCATAGGGAGATTACTACTTGCAAAAGCAGGGAATTTATTAAGTTGCGAAATGAAAGGATTCTGCCGGACACGACCACACAATATGATGGAGTGCACATGAACTAGCACATTGATACGTTATAGACAATAACGCCTGAGAGAGCGCACCGAACTCATGACCGTTCACCAATAATCTGATAATAAATACTAGATACCGGTTTCAAACCAGGTAAATGTCAGCTAAATATACTGCGGACTTGAACGAGGATACTAATTAAGATAGACTGGAGATGCCCATTGAGGAGAGAAGAATGCGTTATGCTAATCAATTTAAAATCATAATATAAACTATGATCAATTAATTTGATTTAAAAGTTACTTACTTAGTACGTCGTATGACTGCATATTCCACACAATTTTAAGTTCATACGACACTGAGCGTTTAACTTAATTAATTATGCTGACATTCATAGGGAATTATTTGTCGAAAAGAGAATGTGTGCAATGTATTGAAAAACGTTTGCCACCGATCAGGGAAGCACATTCATGAATCTTGAAGTTCGTAGCCAGCTTAGGATTTGTCAGGTGAAACCAATGTAAACCTGATCTCTGTTCGTACTGACACCCTCGGTCTGACGAAGCTTTTGTGTCAAAAGCGAAACGTTACCAGTAAGTGGCTGTAACCGATTCATTACAAACTTTCTTTCAATATTTTAAAAACCTTCATTCAAGTTAGTTTATGCGCATAACACGCGTTTGCACTCATATACTCGAGTAAAAAAGCGTAGACTTTTGTTAAGAACCTAATGTGTACTTTGTGCGTCTTATACACGCAACACAGTAATAGAAAATCAGTTTAATCGACGAAAGCAGTCGCGATGGGATAAATGAGATTATTCAACGTATTAAAATTTCTGCTGTACATGGATGCGACCAATACTCACAAATATGACAAGCATAAACCTGGACATGACATAAAAAAGTCGGGTAATTTTCATGCAGTCACATTGACGGCAAGTACAGAACATAATGAAGCGGTTAAATACTTCAACAATAAATTGTAGCAATGTGCGATATGAAGCATCAAAAATACTAACCTTATCTTGCGATGCAGGTGAAAGCTGGATTTTCCAAATACGGATAATTTTGTCTTGTCCTCCTGAGGCCACGAAAATCGATGAATCTTCAACGATGGATGTGTCTATACTGGTGACCCAATCAGTATGCCCAGTTAATCTTGCTTGAGGCGAGAGCCGAACATTTTCTTCGTTAGAAGCAGGTAAACTCGAGAAGACTGGCCATAGCTCAATTTCTCCATTATCCAAACCAGCGAGCAACAAATGAATCATTTGAGTATTATGCATCTTCCATTTAATGTAGCGTAAACACAAACAACAGGAAGGTGTTCGATCGCAAACAATTTTAGGTGAAATTTCGCGACAAGTATCGCTCAGCCAATTGTCTGATGTAGGATTTTTAGGTTCATTCAGGTTTATTTGCCAGGCTGATAAGAAGTTCTCTGATGCCACTGTGAAATTAAGTTCGTGTGATATGCTTTCATGCGGAATGTGTGACAAAAACCCATCGATTGCGTTTGGGACTGAGTTTTTGGGAGTTTGAAACGAGAATAATTTTGACCACACACCTCCTGTCAATATATTTCGCTCTAAGGAATGTCGGTCACAACCCCAAACGATACCGTTTCCAGAAGAATCCAACGAGATCAGAAGCAGAAGAGGTAGGTCAAGTGAGGTATCCATCCACCTTAAACAACTGATTGGGGAAATATGCCCCGTTAGGGCGCGCAAGACTTTAAATCCGTTTGGGCAAAGTGGGGATAATGGTCGTTTTGTCAAAAGGGTTAAAGAGATGATATTGCTAGTTCCGATAGCCATAATGTGCTGGTCAGTGAGAACTGGCAGTTGAAGCCTCAACAAATCGCAACAAAAAGGTTTCGTATTTGAACTTAATGAAGTATAAACTTGACGAACAATTTCAAAGAAATCAGAATCCAACATGTTATCAAGTTCACCTGCGAAAACGGGTGAAGTGTAAAATGAGCAAAAGGAGAAGGAAAAGAAGTGAAGAAAAATTAAACGTATTTAATGTTAGAAACGTGCAGTACCTGATAATAATAATAATAATAGTAAAATTATGGGAACAGCTGTGTTCGTTGATATTTAAAAATAGGGTGTGGCCGTTTACAAATAAATTGGGATCAGCGATGGATATTTTACTGGATTTCATGTGGGTGATTAGATCGGTCTTCATCTCCTAATATTTAAAATGCAGTTGACGCAACAATGCAGCAAGGCTTTGAATACAAAAATGATGTGAAATATATTCAGCTTTGTAATATAAAAAGGGAAAAGGGCAATGAGACTTCAGAGTATGGTATGAAAGCACAAGCCTGATCCAGGCAAAGTGCCGCACAGTCAGAGACTGCACGTGGGCTAAGATACTGTCAGGTTGCTTAGGCCTAGACAGATATGATGGGGGAAATAGAAATGGTAGTGAGACTCCAACGTGTTTCAGCATGCAGCTCACTACCGTTGGCCAATCAATTTAGCACGATGTTAGCCGTACAGCACAGAAATGCTGCACGACTGCACATCCGTGCACTTCGGAGTGTGGTCGCATGTAGTCCAGTACCGCTTGTAAATCAATTTAGGACCGTGACATGTGTAGTACAGAAGCACCGAATAATTTCACAATCATGCAAACAGTTAACCTAGTGATATCGGGCAAGAATGATAAGCGACAATCAGACGGTAACTGAGTTTATGTCATGTTCTCAGTTGCAACTGATCGTACACCAAATCAGTAAAACCAGTTTTGAAGGAGGAAAACGTTTAGAGTAACAATTGGTTGACAAACAACATTATCCAAAAACTTCACTAACCAATTGCACACAAATTACTTTCCATCATGAATACAAGATCGGTCCCAAACATTTTCCAATCAACGTGATCCAGGGTTTTCCAAATTGCACGGATAACACCATAAATCACTTATCGCTACTGGTAAGGAGTTACTTTCCACCGATGTAACTGCTAACCTAACACTCCTCAGTGGTCACCTAGAAAATGTATAACTTTAACCTAGGACGGCGTCAGCAAGTAAAGTAAATCACTCATCGTTCGGACTGAAACACGGATGTGCGGTTGTACAGTACTTCGTTTTTACGAAAGTGACACTGGAAATTGATTTGTCAGAGATAAATGTTTGAACACACTAGTCTCCCTGTCATTGTCCATTTCTTTTATCTGCCTAAACTCTGGCAACTTGACAATATATCATTCCAGGTACACGCTTGCAGTCTGGTTTTGTACGTTTCGCAATATAAACTAAATTTTGATAGTCTGTGAGTCTTTTAAAGTTTTTCTATTCATTTATTCAATTCCAATACCATATTCTATAAATAAATCCAAACAAGTTCAATGGTTCAAGATTTTATTACGGCGTAATAATCAAACAAGTATATAAACAACAGACTAGCATATACAGTGGATCAAAAATGATCAAATTAAGTGAAGTCCTGTGTTCAAATGCCTTATAGACACATTTGCGTTTAGTCTGCACCATAAAAAAATAATTGTGGCATTTGGACACGTAGAGTGTCAACCGGGAAAGCATCTAATCATCGAATTCCGTTCAAATTGTGGTGATAGTTTAAACTGTAACTGGAAGGAAGGAAATCAAAAACGACATTAGAAATGTGGATGACACATAAACCAGACTCATTTTGGATAGACTGGGTTTTTTGGTTTATTATGGTAAAATACATCCTTGTTACGGCGCACAAAATTTCAGATCAGAGTTGTGCGGCAAGTTTCAACATGAACAGCTAAGAGAAAAAGTATATACATTAAATTTGTGAAGAATGTTCTGAACAACGCATACATGAAAAGATGATAAGCTCATAAAATTAATATATGAGTTCAGTTGAACCAGTGTATACGTGTACGGACACTTGTCGTCCTCGTTCAATATCTCCAGCGGGGTGCGGCAGGGCTGCCCTATCTCGCCATTCCTTTTTAACTTCGCGATCGATGATGTCCTAGGGAAAGCTTTGGCTGATCTGGTGAGCGCAGGTGTTGAACTTCTGTCAGGTGAGAGAGCTACCGATCTAGCGTATGCGGATTACATCGCACTTCTGAGAGATGACCCTCATATAATGCAACAAGCCATGGACCGCCTGGCACTTGAAGCTTCAAGTCTTTGAATGCAGTTGCAGCATATATCTCAAACGATCTGGCGCTATATTTCCAGCGTTCACTCGACTCAGCTGAAGTCCCACAAACTTGGAAACAAGGCTTGATCACTCCGGTCTTTAAAGGAGGCGACCGCACCATACCAGCTAACTACCGCCCGGTGACCCTGCTGTCTGTGATCTCAAAGGTCATGGAAGTATAATAGCTGAAACCATCACACGCCACCTTGAGGAAAATCACATCCTTGCTCATAAACAGCACGGTTTCCGGCCAGGAAACTCTTGCCTATCCAACCTCCTGTTGGCCAGGGACGATTGGACGAAAGCCGTGGACTGCCGGGTGGCAGTTGACGTGGCATACCTGGATTTTTCGAAAGCCTTTGATAGAGCTGATCACCTTATTCTCATTCAAAAGCTACGCCACTACGGAATCTATGACCCCTTGTTGACGTGGATCAGCCGATTTCTGCAAGATCGCACATCGTGTGTGCGCGTCAAAGACACCTATTCAGACTGTTTCCCGGTAACCAGTGGGGTTCCGCAAGGATCCGTACTCGGACCCACTCTCTTTTTTATATTCATCAATGATATCAGCATGATCTTATCAAGCTCATTTTTACTCTTCGCGGATGACCTCAAGGTTTGGCGTCGTATATCTAGCTTCGAAGATCATCAAATCCTGCAACGTGACCTCGACCGCCTCTATCAGTGGTCATTAGAACACAATTTACCGTTCAACTCAGAAAAATGCCACATTCTGACCATTCGACACTCTGTTCGTTACGCTTATCACTTGGGGGACGAACTTTTGCGCCATGTGGACCAGGTAAGCGACCTCGGCGTCATCGTACAGCACGACTTGGGCTGCTCCAGCCAGTGCAACAAGGCTGCAAGAACCGCAAACCACAGTGTTGGTCTTCTGAGGCGACTTTTCAGACGCTTTGACCGACGACTCTTCCCACAGCTACTGTCCGCTTACATCCGCCCCCCGCTCGAATATGCAGTCAGTGAGTGGCATCCGTAGCTCCAACAAGACATGAATGCCCTCGAACAGCCACAACGGCGAGCGACAAAGCTTATCAACGGCCTTCAAAACATGTCCTACGAAGAACGGCTGCAGTATAGCGGCCTCTTCTCAATCCGCTACCGACTCCTCCGCGGAGATTTGCTTTTGACCTTTCGCATTCTCACAGAGAATCAGCACCCTTGCAAGTCCCTGATGCCTCTATCCAATTGGCGTAATAATCGTGGGCACAATCTCAAGATTGCTCATCAGAACAGCCGATTGAACAGTCGAAGGTATTTCCTACCCCTTCGCATATGCCGTGTCTGGAACGCTCTCCCGCCGGAGGTGGTATGTGCTGAGTCACTGTCTTCGTTTAAGCAACGCCTAGACAAACACCTATGGCAATCAACGTTCAAGTGACTTTTGTTTATCTTTCGCCATTCCGATCTACCCCATTATACTACATACCACTTAACATATCCATAAACGACTAACAATTTTTCCAGTCTTTTCTCCCCAGCTTGCAAGCATCAACGTTGCTCACGCCAAAGCAACCGTCCGCAAGTCCGTCATGCATCATCATCATCATCCGTCATGCACTGGAGGACGTGGTGGGAATGTGTCTTGGGCTGACACTTCTCCCAATAAAAAGCCAAAAATGTCCAATCAAGGTGTATGCTATACGCGAACATGGCCCGCTATAAGGCCTATTTGCCTGTTTTTCTCTCATCATGTATGCTTTTTAGCACGCTTTGTGCGACCCGCTGTACACACCACCCAGTGGTTTCTTACAAGCTATCAGCTTTTATTACCACAATAAAACTATTGACTATTGAATGGCATGTGCTTTGCGCCAAACAAGTGTAAAACGCTTACCCAGGACTGGGGCGGCTCTATTTCAAACTTAACGGTGTGATGTCAATCTGGAATTGGTCGACAGCTTTGCTTACCTAGGCAGTTGTATCTCTGCTGGTGGTTGTGTCGAGGACGAGATCTCACATCGTGTTCGCAAAGCGGGTGTAGTGTTTGCTAACCTTCGTCACTTGTGGCGTCGACGAGCTGTTTCACTCTATACTAAAGGCCGTGTACAACGCAGTGGTGCTTGCTACACTACTTTATGGCTGCGTAAACTGGTCCATACGAGCGGAAGATGTCCGTCAGCTTTCTGTTTTTGACACCCGTTGCCTGTGTAGGACTACTCGCATTCGGTGGCAGCATCGCGTTACAAATATAGATGTCTGCAAGCGGGTGTTAGGACCAAGTGGTCATGGACGAAGACAAATGCCGATGCTTGCTCGTTTGTGATGGTTGGGACATGTTTTAAGAATGCCTCCTCACCGTTTACCATACCGAGCCTTATTCGTAGAGCCTGGCAGAAGCTGGGAGAAACAACCGGGTGGCCAGTCCATGACGTGGCTCATGGGGATAAAAAACCTCACCTCACCAAAGCCCAGCTCCTGGCCTGCACCTGGCGGAACTGCTTCTACTGACAGGAGAAGGGGCGAAGGCGGATGACTGGCGCCTCAAAACCAGTTTTCTCCGGGTAGATGGAGCTCGTCAGCCTGGGAGGGCAGTCCATCTAAGGGAAGGAAAACCCTTATTCCAAACCTCCGCTGCCTTGCGGCATAACCGATTGCGGGAAAGGCTTCGGGAGTGAACCCTGAGGAAAAATCCTTGCTGCCTTGCATGTTGCACCTGGTCGTGCAAAGGCTAGAGAGGCGTACTCGAACAATCGCCGAGGCACTTCAAGAGAGGCGCAAGAACCCTCAAAATGGTCACCGGCTCTCGTGAAGGAAAAAAACCGCTGCCTTGCGGGTAGACTTTTGAGTCAAAGGCTCCGGGTGGGGTCCCCTAAGCCAACCCCCTACTTCGGCCTTGGCAACCGGGTAGTATGTCGCCTTCAACAAGAACCATAGAACCTACATTTTTCTTTCATCATGTACCCTCTTCATGGTATACTTGTTGGCACATCGTCTGTAAAGACTTGTGTAAAAATAATATAATAATAACGCTAGGCTCATAGCGCTGGTCATATAATACACCAGGAATTTTCCGTGATTCGTCTTCTTCGTGCGTTGCGTGACTTTCGTTTGTGGGATTATTCATCTGTGCAGATAATACAAGAGGCAATCGATTTTTCAGCTGCTTCATCTCCTTCATTCGAGTGGACGACAATCACCCTTTCAATACGAGGAATACAAATAAGAATATATTCGTTTGTGAGTGATGAGCTGCAGTTAATCGCATTCTTTTGTTATTGTGTAGTTTACCATTACAACTAGTGAGCCATTCATTCTTGATTTTTTTCTTGCTACATTGTCGCTCATTTCCGATGAACAATGACGAATCTCACGAAATTAAAATGAAGAATTCCCTGATCCTATGACTCCCGTAATTCGGTGAATTAGATCCTCATTGGAGTTTACTAAGTCTGAGGCGGCATTTTTTAAACATAGAGTACATAGTCAAGATTCTCGCTACTATGATGCCGTTGCTAACCACCCCTTTCTAGTAGCCAAAGAAGTCTCAGATCTCATACTTAACAAAGCTCTTGAATCTCCTTACGACATACTAAAAGTGGAATAATCCATAGATTGGACTCTGGAGATAAACAAAATTGCGCAGTGGTGAGCAAATGGGTGATCG
>JACCGJ010025284.1:0-12009 GCA_013407085.1 Atriophallophorus winterbourni
ATGGAATTTGGTCTACTGAACTATCGAACTATGTTCAAAGTCGCAACACACTACATTCGCGTGACCGTTTTCTCCCCTAGTTTGACGAAGCTTCTGTCACAGACAATAGTTCCCGAGCCACAATTGTTCATAATTTTAGTACAGATTCGTACGTATTTTCACGCGCTTCCCATTCTGCAGTTTTTGAATCAGTTTCTAATGAAAGATTGTGTTGTTGGATGCTTGTGTTCCTATTGCTTTGATCTTTTTCGCTTAATAGAGACAAACTTCTCTGAAGTAGCTTAAGCCATCTTTGCGATGCCCCCAGTAATACATTACGCTACAGTTTGAAAACTGTATTTGCTTGATTCAGATGTAAGCTCACTGTGAGTGTCAATTGTTGGGCTACTTGTTCGCGCAAGTACCATCAATCTATTGATGCATGCAATCGTGTATTATATCGATTTTTACCGGTTTCTCGCATCAGAATAACGAAACATCCCGAACAAAAGTGTTTCACCAAAGCAACATCAAATCCAAAACCAAAAGTGTGCCTTTGTTAAACACGTGACCCCAACCCCGGGGTGCAAAATGCAAATTCAGAATTCATGCTGTGTTGCATTGTTTCGACTATGCGGGTGACATAGTCGATCTTCGTAAAAACGTCAAAAACCCTGCAGCGTTTTCGGATTGAGTTGGTAGTTTTGCTAGAAAAGTCAGTGAAAAGATAATCATTTCTAAACCGAATTATTTCTCATCGGTTTTATTAAATCGGTTGCCTTATGTTGCCCAATGGTCAAGCAAAAATAATGGGAAACCATTGGTTGATCATGTAAGGAATGTGTTTTGTCTGTCTTGAGGCACCTTCTGACAAAGCTTTGAGATTAGACATGAACTTACCAAGTGGCGGTCGCCCAATATACATGTGGGATGTGACCGCTGAGGTTATGGCGTGTACCATCGTTTGAGGTGTTCGACCAATGCTCAATTAGATTAATTATTGACGCTTGATGTACTGACCAACTATCTAGCACTGCCGTTATAGAGTGAACACTGAAGACATAAGATCAACGGCAAGCTAGGACGCAGATACCCGGAGCTGCGGACCTTCAATGGTGTTGGAAGTATTGAGCGTGGTTAAATAGAGCTATGCAACTTCGACGCTACCGAAGGACGTATGTCTGTTGGCATATTCCATCTATTAATAAATACGCCTAGCCCAGCAAGAAGAAAAGCCCCTCTCAAGCTGATGGATCAATAATAAATTGAAACCTATATTTGCGAAATGTATCTTTCACAAACTACTTCATGGGCGTTAATCCGAGGCAAAACATAGAACCATTTTCGTCAGACTACATTACACAGACAAAATGCATAAAAACCTAGCTACGGAAGTTCGAGGGCAGTCATCAGCTTGAAGCTCGAAACTTTGCATTGAAAAACATTTAGTCATGTTTAGAACATTTTTACCCGGAATGATCATGCCCGATTATTGAAACGCATTGCAAACTTGGACGGTGTGGCTGAAAAAGGATATTCTACTGCCTGAAAAATACATCATGTAGCTATACTCATCTCTGTGGAATAGCTGGGACGTTTGATTCGCTGTTTCCCGCTTCATCGAAGCATTCGGAGCGATGCAGTACACCTATTTCACACTCCAAAACTACCCGTGAAAAACCTCCACCCAAATACCGCGCACACAGTAAGCTCTACAGCTACATTTGAAACCCCACAATCCCGCCCTAACTGTCACTGATATTTGTTTATTTTGTATGTGCCTGCGATCTTTGAAATGCGTTTCCTGAAGCTATTGAGATCGCTCCCAGTGTTGAGGCATTCGTTTTTTATTGGGACATATTTTGCAAATCATGGTGAATAATTAACTCGACTATACGTGACACGTGTTGAGGTTAATGATGAATTGTTCCTTTTTTATTCGGGATATTTTAATATGTTATGATACTTATCAAGCTGGATGCTTTTTGTCACCACAAATTCTGGAATCTTGTATTGATTCGAGTAGAGTGACATCCGCACGACAGTTTCTTTGGCGTATCCAATTTCAGGTATCGTACCAAGCTTTCGTCTCAACGGTACCTGAAAGAATACCATTTTGAACAAGCACGTGCCTATCAATGAGCATGATTCTCAACAGAATAGTCATGACGATAATGGATTGGGTGATTTAGCTGTAAAATTTGGTCGGAGACAGATATTTTGTGGGGGCAGTCATTTGCTCAATCAACAGAACTGATGATTCTGCATTCGTGTCGTAAACAACAACAAATTTTCTGCAATCAAGCTATTTCATGTTTACGTCGTCATCAGGAGTCGACTTCAGACCACCGTGTTTAGCGTGTTTTGGACGTGATATTGATGTATGTTGTTAATCGAATCCAGACAAATTTGCCGTCTAATTTTGTTAGATGTTGATGACGCAGGCGATATATTTTCATATTCAACAAAAATATGACATTTTCGTTTCAATCACAGCGTGTGAAATCTAGTAATCATTTGAAGCTGTGATGCGATTGACGAGGAAAATCAGAAATAAAATATTCGTATATGCAAACATTTCCACCACGACCCGCTTCGTGCTGTTTGCACTCATCAGATAGGGACAGTAGGATCAGCATTCGCATGCGCTTGAAACAGTGGAAGAATGGTAAATAGGTTGCTCTTATATGCAGCTGTCCATCATCATCACAGACAGCGTTACACTTGTTGCACGTACCGAATGCTGAACTGCCACACAACCGTGAAAAAGTACAATTTTAAAAGATCGGGACAGGTGGGGCTTAAGTAGCTACAGATTCTATAGAAGAGTAAGCACAAAAAACTGTGACGAGGTGCCTACACCTTGAAAGAACTAGGCATTCAATCGGGAACGAGTAGAGCGACATCAGCACGGCAGCTTCATTGCGGCTTTCACTGTCATGCATCATAACAAGCTTTCCTCGTCAATCCACTTGACAGCATACGAAGTTAAGCGAATACTCAAAGAAGACGCCAAGACCGTCACTGAACACGGTTTCGGAAATTTCCTGAAGCTTATCTAACCACGGGACGGACACGGAGTGACCTTCAAAATTTTTCACGCCAAAAATCATCCCCACAATAATTAAATAAGGCCCAAAGATCTATCTCGAACGCGCAAACATTCAATGGTTTTAACGACACCACATTCTTGATTGGATAATCGTCGTAATATTTTCTCGATTAGAATCTGCTTCACTTGGATCACATTGCTCAAAGAAATCATACGCTCCCAATCGGTTGTGGTATTCTCTTCGAAGATGGATGAGTATACATTAAGTCCAGCGATATGTGACTGTCCCTATTATCTCTCGGAAGATTATGTTTGTACAACACATACCTCGTGATTTTTGTTATATGCATTGTTTTGTCTACCATAAACAACATTCTGAGTTTGCTATTCCGTTCAGACGAGTTGGCGAAACTTTGTCTCACTGGAATGCACGAGTCATCCATGGTCATGATCGATTTTTGTCTCAGGCTGTGATCGGATGCGACTCGGTTTTTGTTGTCGAATTGATCACGACTAAATGAATACCGTTGCAGTGAGCGGTTTTCAGACAGAGTCAACAACGAGACAAAACTAGTTGGCCGATGACTGGGGTCATTCGAATTGACATGCAAGCGGGAATCAACAATACTGCTTTGAAAATACCGGAACGAACGCACCGCGTCGCTAAGCGATGGGCAAGTGGTGCCAAATAAACTTATGGATGCGAGACGTGGCCTGTGCGGGCGGAGGATATGCGGAAACTAGAGGTTTTCGACCACTGGTTTCTCCGACGTATCCTCAATGTTCGATGGGATGAGCGAGTAAGTATCGCCACCGTTTGTTTTGATATCCCTCGCCTGAGTTCGATATTGCGACAACACCGACTGAGAGGTTTGGCCCGACGCTCGGACGCTGAACTAACCAGGGTGACACTATCGCCGACACACTGCGCAGAATGGCGTTGTCGTCGCGAAGGACAAGTGAAGACTTGACTCGCCACCGTGAGATCGGATGTGGAGCTGCTTGGTCTACGAACGGTTTACGGATGGGACCGGACCTGGCTTAAAATCTGCGCGGATCTCGCTTCAAACCGCTTAGCATGGGTGGCTGCAATCCGTGACATCAACGAAGCCGACTCGTCCTCCAGGAGGAGATAGTCGTACAAAAGTAAATTAAAAGTAAGGCTCGAGATTGCATTAGATAGAATACAGCCATGGAACTTTGAATGAATAACGTTTTGCTTCGGCGAAAATCGTATTGTCAGACGAAGCGCAATGGGCATGGCAGGGAACATGATTTTTTAACCAGGATTGGACGAATAAGTGCACTCAAAACCAGACAACCACGAAACAAGTAATCGAATACACAAGTTCACTGTGGATTGTCCAATTTCGACGTGTCGATTGGCAACGCTCCGCTTCTGACACAGCAGCTTCGTCAGAACAAGCGTGTCAGCACAAACAGGGTTCAAGTTTAAATGTAGAAATGAAACATACATATATAGTTCTTTCCATTTTCAAGTGTCATTTGTACCGAATTTGCTTTGTTCTTTCAATATTAGTCTCAATTTAAAAGTTCGAACATTTTGGAATGGGGCTTACTCACATCCTATCCGCACAATAACAAGATTAATCCTTAATGCAAAGAAATTTGAGTGCAATCGGTTAGAGCAGTTTTTGGGTAACGTTTCATTTATGACACAGAAGCTTCGTCCGACCAGGGGTGATAGTCAGGACAGGGAACATGATTAAGTAGTAGTCAACCCAACACCACTTATTTGACCTTACCGCTAAACAGCCTATAGTACGCCTACAGTGTGTCACGTCTCGTGGGAATGACCAGGATCGTAACAAAATATTCATTTGCATGCTTTTCCGTCATTCACACCCCACGACCGGTTTCGTGCTGTTTGCACTCATCAGGTAGGGACAGTAAGATCAGGATCTGCATGAGCTTGAAACAGTGAAAGAATGGTAAACAAGGAGCGCTTGTATGCCACTGTTGGACCAGGATCGTAGTTCCATTTTCCTCAGTGTGTAGCCACATCAATCAGATACAAGTGAACACGGTCAAGGTCAGTTGACACGGCGGCCCATATGCGTAAAAGTACACAATTAACGGGGCTTAGATAAACCTATTTTAAAGAAAAACAACAATTTAATTAACTAGTAGGTATAAGGTGAATTAATCCTTTTTCCAAAGTGACAGACATTCGCATATTCACCCGATTACTTCATAAACGCCATACTCATTTGAAAATCAATATTTATTATAATTATACCTATCAAAACAACATCAAAACAGCTGTTAGATCAATGTACAAATAAAAATAAGACAACAACACCGATGACAATGTCGCAAATCGAAATGGAATATTATACGATACAAGATATCTTGATGAGAAACATGTACAAAGATGTTCATGATGATCCCTACAAATGCTTGACGCGTTCGAATTTGGGCAGACAAAATGATTTCGCACAATTCACTTCGTGGTTCGGAGGATGGGGGTCGGTGAATGAGCGGCTCATTGGTTGCGTCACAATGGGGACGGGCCGCGAGACGTGGGAGCGAATGGGAGGAGGAAAGAGGTCATTCACGTGATCGTATCCAGCATCGGGCTAAAAGTGTGCACAAGAAAACCATTTTATCCGTGCGAATAGTTATCGATCGGGAAAAGAAACATAAAAGCTCTTGGTATGGTATGGTATGAAAGCACAAGCCTGATCCAGGCAAAGTGCCGCACATGGGCGAAGATACTGTCAGGTTGCACAGGCAGATATGAGAAATAGAGAATAAAGCTCTTGACATTGACCCTTCGAGTTAGGAAGAACTTTCTCTTGATCGCTCGCTTTGGAGGCAATGTATAAAGCTGGGGGAGAGTAGATACTGCTCTCAGCTGCTGACTGTAGATCACACCGTCAGCGTGCAACTGATACACATCGACCGAGTACTGCGCGTATCGCTTTGAGCGCTGCGGGAAAGATTGTTCATCCCGAATAAGACTATTTAGTCATTTAAAACGCCGTGAAGCATGAAAGCATCATGCGGTTGTGATGTGCATCTGCGGAACTGCTTCTACCAACAGGAGAAGGGGCGAGTGACTGGCGCCTGAAAACCAGTTTGCTTCGGGCAGATGGAGCTCGTTAGCCTGGGAGGGCATTTCATCTAAGGGAAGGAAAACCCTGATTTTCAACTTCCGGGATACGCGATCGCGGGAAAGGCTTCGGGAGAAAACCCTGAGGAAAATCTAGAGCAGAGTCTCGTAGACGGTTAGTTGGTGCATATCACCTGCTGCTTTGCAGGGCGCACTTGGTTGTGCAAAGGCTAGAGAAGCTGACTCAAAAAAATGCCGAGCGGTGCTGGGGCATGGTATGGTATGAAAACACAAGCCTGATCCAGGCAAAGTGCCGCACAGTCAGAGACTGCACGTGGGCTAAGATACTGTCAGGTTGCCCAGGAAGAGATAGATGTGCATCTATGGCTGACATCAACCGAAGGTGGCCAACACCAAAAGTTATCGATCGCAGGTACTGCGATGACACTACCACACACAATCGAGATAAGCTTAGGAAAGCTGATTGAATTTTATGTAACATTTGAGGTAGTCGCGTGCAGTTGATAGAAATGTCTGAAAAGTTGACACTCATTCACATCGATTGCCAAATGCACAAGTTCTGCTTCGTAGAGGGATTGGTCAAACGCTCTGAGCTGCACGCAGAAACACGCATGAGTCTCATAACCATTTTTCTTTTACTTCATGTCTGGACAAACCGACAGTATCTTGGTCGACGGCTGTGCCCAGCTGACCACAGGCTTTCATTTCATGTCAAATCTCATAGTCGAAAGTGTTTAGTGAAAACATTCGAGGAGAAACTCACAGACCGACTGGCTTGCCGCTCAGAGTAACTGTTTCGGATTCCCGTCAGCTGCTTCTGATCCCCGCATGACGACGACGTATCGGGAACCGGGCCACGTTCGACGGACTTGCGAGAACGGGAACGGCGCGGTCTCGGGCAATTCGCATTCAGCTGCTGCAGATAGCTGGATAATTCCTGGAGTAGAGTGGCAAACGTTGGACGTTGCACGGGATCCAACAGCCACGTGTGACGCATCATTTGATAAATTTGCGCTGGACATCCCTCGGGAGGTTTCATTCGATAGCCAGACAGAATTTGACGGAAAGCTTGATTGGCCATCTGGTGGAGTGGTTAAACGAAGCACAAATCCGCCATGGAGAGTTAGTATAGGACAATGAAAATAGGTAACAACAACAACGGCGTAAAACGAAAATACGTGTTTAACAAGCACCGACTCGCCATGTACTGTTTTATGGATGAGACGTGACCGCTGAGGCCACAAGAGGTACAATATATAGCTGTGTTCGCCCATTTGTGCCTTAGGATAATCTTCGACGTTCGATATACAGACCAATATCATAACGCATCGTTCAATTTGGATGCCACGGCAAAAGTTGCACTGGTTTGGTTGCGCCCCCCGAAAGACAGACTCAGCGCTCCCGAAACTTGTCCTCGACCCTAAACCCGCTTGTAATTAGCGTCGGCGACGAGACTGTAAATTGAAGGCCTGGCTTTCAACTATGAAGAAGGGTTAAAATGCGCTGGGACTGCGTACCGTCTACGGCCTGGGCAACCTGACAGTATCTTAGCCCATGTGCAGTCTCTGATTGTGCGGCACTTTGCCTGGATCAGGCTTGTGCTTTCATACTGTACCATACCATACAATACCGTCTACGGCGTTCGAAAGCGGGAACGCCGGGACTGGATTACGATCTGCAACGATCTCGCCTCTGATCAACGCTTATGGGCTGGCATGATTCGATACATCAATGAAGTCGACTAATCCACCCGTGCAATGCAACACAAGTCTTTTGAAACAGGTAACCGGGAGATAGCCGGTGAAAGGGGTACAGAATTTGGGGCAATATACACGAGAATATAAACTTAGACTTAATGCGGGGGGAACGAAGTCCAAACAAGCGTAAATAGCTTACGAACTTTAGTAAGTAGAGAATTTAGAGGAGACCAAGTAAGGTTGTCGGGAATGGTGACGCCTAGATACACGTGACATGTATATGGTATGAAAGCACAATATTGGAAGTCCGGCGTGATAACACCTATCTTCAAAAGCGGTTGCCGATCTAACGCTGCAAATTATCGTCCCGTCACACTTTTACCTGTTATTGCTAAGCTCATGGAACGTATAGTCTCGGAAAGAATAGTTGCACACTTCGAATCGCATAATTTGTTTTCGCCAGCGCAGCATGGATTTCGATCACACCGATCTTGTCTCACAAATCTTCTCCTCACGTTAGACGACTGGACAAAGAAGATGGATAAAAGTTCTTGCATCCACGTCTGTTACCTAGACATTTCGAAAGCTTTTGACAGAGTCAATCATCATTTGCTTCTTCAAAAACTGATGCGTTTAGGAATATGTGATCCACTGCTCTCATGGTTGTGCGACTATCTGTCAGATCGCGACGCCCGAGTTAAAGTTAACGGAGCGCTATCCCAAACGTTCAAAACCACCAGTGGAGTCCCACAAGGGTCTGTGCTAGGCCCGCTCCTCTTTCTGTTGTACATAAATGATTTACCCCCCCTCATATCGTCCAAAATGTTCCTGTTCGCGGATGATATGAAAATTTGGACGACAATAAGTTCTGCAGAGGATTGTGAGAAACTGCAAACGGATTTGGACAGCGTGTCGAATTGGGCGGCCATGAATGACATGTCATTCAACTTACAGAAATGTAAGATGCTCCATCTTGGCAACAATGTTCCTTGTACATATCGATTGGGAACTGAAAACCTAGCATGGAGCTCGTTAGAAAAATATCTTGGAGTGTGGATTAGCGGGAACCTGAAGAGCACAGCGCACTGTCAGAACATATATCGACGAGCAAACAGATTGTTAGGTATCTTTCGAAGAATATTTGGAAGATTCTCTCTGGTAACCTTACCAAGGATAATGAATGTCTACCTTCGCCCTACGATGGAGTATGCGGTAGAGGTCTGGGCTCCTTGGCTGCGAAAGGATATTGCTCTCTTCGATAAAATCTATCACAGAGCAACAAAGTTAGTGATGGGTCTTCGCAATGTTCCGTACACCAAAAGATTGCGACGTCTGGGTCTATGCGACTTTACCCAAAGGAGGATACGACGCGATATTATTCTGACTTATAGAATTGTGTCTACCGAAGGACATCCACTAAAACACTTGCTTGATGTGCGTGATGGGAAATTGACACGTGGACATACCTTATCCCTTTACGTTCCAAGTTCCCGTATTGATTGTCGGCGCCATTTTTTCGCCATACGTGCTATATTTCTTTGGAATTCCCTACCCCAACATGTGGTGGACTCTCTTTGCCTGGCGGCGTTTAAAGTGAAATTGGACTTACATATGCAAAAGAATAACATTCGTGAGCCGTACATTTGATATTCTCTATTGCTTTTATACTATTGTATTTTTTCATGTTTTATTATTACCGTCATCCTGTGGTGTTGTAAATATTAACTTTCTTAAACCATAAATCTTTTGAATTGAAGAATTTGACAAAAGCCTGATCTTCAGGCACAGCGCTGCACAGTCGGAAGTGCAACATGGGCTAGATACTGTCAGGTTGCCCAGAGCCTAGACAGATATGAGAAAAAAGAAATGGTAGTGGGATTATAGCGTGTTTCAGCATGCAGCTCACTGCCGTTGGCCAATCAATTTAGCACGATGTGCAATCGTGCAGCATTTCTGTGCTGTGCGGCTATACCCGTGACATGCTTCTCTCTAGTAACGTTTCTGAAATAAATTCTAGATGCAAAATCCATCGCGTCACTCATCATGCAGATATTAGTGAACGCAAGCTAAGCTTTTTCCTTTTCCTCTGTTAACCTCTGTTCCAAATAATGGTATGGTATAAAGCACAAGCTGGGATGCAGTCAACGGCCTCACTTCAGAGACTAACACGGGATAATAGACTGTCAGTTGCCCAGACCTAGTCATATAGGAGGAAGAAAAAAGAACAGGTACACCAAACATTTTCCCCATCGCACCCCACCACAAATCCCGTTGGGTGTGCCGCAGCACAAACGGTTGGGCACGCAGTCGGTGTGCGCGGGAATTGATTACGACGTCGACACCGAATGAGTAAGACATCATGGCACAGGGAGCGTGCGAGCGAGCGAGGAAACGAATGACTCACCATGCGGGGATATGGAATACGGCCAAACGAGTAGATTTCCCACATTAATATGCCAAAGCTCCATACGTCGGATTTATTGGTGAATTGCTGGGAAGCAGAATAGAAACAACCGAGGTTTACTTGGATTGTGTGATGAACTGAATGATGGCCAAGATACTCCTCCTCTTACGACCAGAGAGAAATGCTGATTTGTAATAATTTTGTAAGAATATCGATATACCATAAAGTTTCAGAGGAGAGGTACTAATGTGTCATTTATGGGAGAGAGTGTTAACCCAGACGGGATTGAATAATCACGAAAGACATTGTGGATTATGAAGTTAGTATGCGAAGGAAGAGAAAAATTTTTAAAATTTGATAAACATTAACCAGATATTTCGGAGACGATCAAGAACGAATGCATGTGAAGGATAAATAGACTGGGTATAACACAGAACAAGTTGAGCATACATTTTGATCTAACGGAAGCAAGAGATGGAAAGATCAACTGGATAATATATGTGATTTTTTAAGAATAGGTGTTACGTTGTTATTTGCCTTCTGTGGTCCACGTCGAACACGGATCGCTAGGGTAAGTTGGGAATTTCAGGTCCAATTCAGCTTGAGCATTAGTGATCACAAACTTTGCTTAAACAACTGGGTGATTGTTCAGTACATTCCGCTTGACCAGTTTGTCTAAGCTACGCATTACCAAGTAATGGCTTTCAATCGCGTAGTTAAAAAGGAACGGCGAGAAGAACAACCCGGCTGCATTCTTATTAAGATAATAGACGAAGATGACAAATGTCCAACTTCAAATCCCGTTGAAGGTTCTGCAATAGAATTCTTTTAAAATCCAAACGTGTTGACCAATGTACCACTGCTGGAAACCGTGGAAATTTTGTGTGATACAATTGTTCGTCAAAGGGTTCCACGTTCCCATACCAATCCACTTGAAAAAACTACTTTTAGGATGTACAATGAACGTACAAGTTTCAAATCGACGGCAGGATTTTTCACAGTCGATGGAGTAGCTGGGTTCCGTCTGAGAACCTCTATTGGGAAGAGATTGATTTTCCGGGGTTTAATGGCCACTTTCATCTCCGACATTTCTCCTAGAACTTCTAACCCCAAGTCACTTAATCCCCCAGTCGCCGTAATCCCCCGTTTGCAACTTCTGAAGAATGCAGAATACGTTTAAATAATTTATTAGCGCTGAGAGTTATGCAGTTGGTTTAGGAAGTTCAATCTTTCCGTAGTTGAGTATCGCTGAAATTGGTCGAGATTGTCATCCCCCTTACCATGAACAAAAACTAAGTGAATTAGGGATGGAAAGTAGCTTCTGACGGCAGGACGATGGTTACCGCTCATGCTTGTGCCGTTAGTTGACTGGATGTAGAGGCACATCAGCTTTAGCCGAATCTATGCCTCAAAGTGAGAGGATTAAATGAAACTATATCTTTTTTTGACATATCTTTGTTCAAAGTCGACGAATTAGAGGTAGAAGAATCCACCTGAATCTTGGAATAAGTATGAAGACGCAGATAGTGGTGTTGCCTGAACGAATAATGCTGTAGAAGGCTGGTATCATGCATTACAGTCACTCTTGCCAACGTCCCACCATGTGGACATTTCTTAACGGTTTGCGAAAGGATTGCCGACAGCATACGGCCTCTGTTCTTCAAGCAAGTGCTCAGGTTCATATCAAACAGAAGAAGAAGTATGCTGAGATATGCGCCAGGACTTCTCGAGCAATTCAGCGATACTCAACTACGGAACGATTGACTTTCTTAAAATCAAT
>JACCGJ010025285.1:0-14997 GCA_013407085.1 Atriophallophorus winterbourni
AGGAAATGCGTTGTAACGCTTATAAATAAATAATATTTGATCGTTAAGTACAATCCACACCAACGCGTTTCAAATCGAAATGTGATTACTGACATTTCACTGGTTTAATTATTACAGATATAAATATTTTAATTTCCACCTGGTGAGAGAGTAAATAACCAGATGCCCTTCGTGGATTGTTAGAAATATAATATATCGGTCATTTATGAGAGGGATAACCGATTGCCCAACAACCACAGTGATTCTCTATTAGTAGAATTTGATTCAAGTGAAAGTCATATTTAGCAGCGTCATTCAACAATAACTTTTTCGACATATGATCTTCGATCGACACCCGTGAATGGGACAGAATGATCAGAGTTATTTCGTCCGGTAACGCACACTCACTTCATGAGGTCCTCATGGCTTGCACATTGTACTCATATACGCAGAGCCATATCTCGTCCTTTGGTCGAAGACTGGAAAATTCAGAAATTCTTTCGTTTCTTTTCTTGTCCGCTATTTCGTTGACCAATCGAAAGTTATTTGTAATCTAAGTAGGCTATTGACAGTGTGAATTTTGACATTGAATCCCCACTAGCACATTGTTCCGTTACGTTTTTTTAAAGGGATTTTTGTGCGGTTGAATTATTGTTATTGCTGAAAATTAGTTTACACGAAGAGAGCAATTTTTATCTCATTCTTCTTCGCATGTTTACTGTCTCTATACTCAACTCACCCAATCTAGCTTTACACGCATAATTGCAATCAATACTTGTTTGATCTTATTTGCTGTATACAGAACTAGATTTCAATTCAAAACAACACTGCTCATAGTCCGCAAGCTTGAATAACTTTCCACTTAAGTTTTAGTAGAAATCATCAATGCAAACTGGCAGAGACAAAAGGTTCGACTATATTAATAGACAAAGTGTCCATTAAAATCATTTTATGCGAAATTCAATTTTACATTAAACGTGGAGTGCCTAT
Source organism: Atriophallophorus winterbourni (assembly GCA_013407085.1). Classification (NCBI taxonomy): domain Eukaryota; kingdom Metazoa; phylum Platyhelminthes; class Trematoda; order Plagiorchiida; family Microphallidae; genus Atriophallophorus; species Atriophallophorus winterbourni. Next base: position 970 of record JACCGJ010025285.1, read on the forward strand.
TTGGAATGTACGGTTTTTAAGTATAAATTACCAGGAAAATTTGCATGCCTAATGTAGTGAATGTTGATAAATTTGAGAAGGAATGCTCGCTTGAGATCGCTTCAGCAAATCACTAGAGAAGAATATAGAACTATTACTCGACATCCACTGCCATGTTCTCTTTAGAACGAGGCGACCAAGAATATCAAGAATCAAGATTTTATGGTGATAAAAAGCTAATGCTTTACACGTACCATTGAATGACAACTGTTGCAAAAACAAAAATTTAATCAAAATCACATTGTTAATATTTTTCTGGGTTAATTTTGCTTCAATACACCGGGCCAAATTCAGGGTTTTGTTTGACGTATGCATCCAATTTCGATTTGAAAACATCAATTGTCGTTGCATTCACAACCTCTTGCGGTAGCGCATTCCATAGAAAGCAGATACGCACAGAGAAGAAATAGCGACGACAATCAAGTCTTGAGTGCGGTATTTCGAGACAACACGAGTGACTGCGTGTATTTCGAGGGGAGTTTACTTTTATTAGTTCGCTAAGCGGATGGTTTTCGATCCGCAGTATCTTGTAAGCCAGAATCAGGTCGATTCTCATTCGTCTTCGTGTAAAATCACGCAAACCAAGGATGGCCATTCGCTCTTGATACGGGACCCGCTGCATTCCTTCGACTAACTTTGTAGCTTTGTGGTTTATTCGATCCAGGATCTCGATGTCTTTACGCAACCACGGTGCCCAGGCTGGGATCAAATAATCCATTGTTGGATGGAGGTAAGTACATAAAATACGAGGAATTGTTTTGGATGAGAACCGTCCGAAAATTCTTCTCAGGATCCGTAATATACCACATGCCCGATTAAACACTTTTCTACAATGCATATTCGGTTTCAGGTTATTAGTAATCCAAATTCCGAGGTCCTTTTCAGTGGTGGTCAAATTTAGGATATCGTGGCCTAGATGGTATGTATATTCGCAGTTACGGCCAAGCTGTAACATATGACATTTACGTAGGCTGAAAAGCATTTGATTCTCTAGAGACCAGCGATACAGAACATCCAAGTCGTTTTGCAGCATTAAACAATCTTCATTAGATCGGATTTGCTTCCATATTTTAATGTCATCTGCAAAAAGAACGAGCTTGCATCGAACTATTTCAGTTATATCATTTATATATAACAGGAAAAGAATAGGTCCGAGCACTGAACCTTGAGGCACCCCGCTCGTGACATCGATACTTTTCGACAATACTCCGTCAATGCGAACTCGCACGTGCCGATCGGTCAGATAATCTGTTAGCCACGATAGTAAGTTATCTGTTATTCCATATCGCACTAGCTTTTGCAGAAGCAAGCTGTGGTCGACCTTGTCAAAAGCCTTTGAAATATCAATATAACAAGCATGTACCGTATAGCCTTGATCGAGTGACATCGTCCAATCATTTAGTGTGATCAGTAAATTCGAAAGACAAGATCTGGTCCGGCGGAACCCGTGTTGTGCTGCTGAAAAAAGACGTCGTGCTTCAAGCTGACCCACAATACATTCAGATATAATGCGCTCCATAATTTTTAAAATACATGGTAGCATCGTTACAGGTCTGTAATTTGCTGCGTCTGAACGACTGCCACCTTTATAAATTGGTGTTACCACACCCGCTTTCCAAGCCAAAGGTACACAACCTTCACCAAGACTCTGGATGAAAACCGCCGCTACGCTATTTGAAAGCTCTCTATAACACACATGAAGAATCGCTGGGGTAATATTGTCCTCCCCGGGAGATTTCTTTGTATTCAATCGACGTAAATGTCGCTCTACCACCAGTTGATCGATCACGGGATCAGTTAGTGGTTCTACAGTGTTTGATAATTCATGATGCAATAATTGCTTTTTAGGGCAGTAGACTTGAGAGTAAAAGCACGCAAGCGCATCCGCCGTCTCTTGGACTGTGACAGTCAAACCTTCTTCGGTCATGATCGGGAAAACACCTGGTTTAACTTTGGTTCTGTCATTCACAATTTTGTACAATAGTTTCGGATTCGCTTCCATTCGTTCCACCATATGTTGCTGGTACTGTTTTTTGTTCTGCCGAATTAGGGTGGTGACTCTGTTACGTATTCTGCAAAATTGTAGCCAAGATGTAGGGGTGACGTTATTGCAATGAGTAACCCAAGCACGCCTTTTCAATGAAATCCATTTTCTAGTTCTGCTGCGAACAGAGAAACGGAGGGTGTGGACATCTTTCCTCTGAATATATCGAGATTTCGACTGGATTTGCATCTGAAGGTAGTTTATCAGAGAGTTATAATGTGTATTTGAGTCACTAGAATCAAGTTGAACATCATTCAGCTCACAAAGTGCTTCTTTGAGTCTCCAAAAGTCGACTTTACGGATGATTTTAGATTCGTCACTGTGTCTCGATGCACTGCAGACATAATCGAACACGAGCATCACATGGTCACTCCGTCCCAATGGAGCTTCATAGTGTACTAATTCAATAGCTGATTCGTTGGAAGTCAAAACTAGGTCCAAAACAGAGGGCCGGTCTGTCCCTCGCATTCGTGTGTGGTTGCAAACGTGATTGTACAGGGGGACTAGATCAAATACTTCTTGAAATTTGTGTTCCAGTGAGGTAATTGGGTGTTGATTTCTCGAGTATAGCTGCGGGAGGTTGAAATCTCCCATAATCAATATTTGAGCATGTGGCCGAGCGCTGATGCGCTGAAGTCTTTCAACTAACACATCATTATGATCGACGGTCGAAGTTGGTGAGCGATATATAACCCCAATTGTACAGCTCTCACCAGATTCCAGGTCAAGTGAACACCACAGCGTGTCTGTGAGTGAAAGATCAGTATCTGCAATGATATTAACATTGAGGCGCTTGTGATAATACAATGCAACGCCGCCTCCCGGGCCATCACGGTCATGACGAAAAAGTGTCATATTAGGGATTGAGAGTTCACTGTCCGTCATACTGGGCTGATACCAGGTTTCCGTCACAGCAATAAGGTCAGGGGACTGTTCTACACAGATATCAATGAGTTCTGCCAGCTTGTTGACTAAACATTGAGCATTAGTATATATACATTTGATCGATACGACTCGGTGTAGCGATGAATCGGGTGATATGAGGTAAGGGGTAGGACAATGTGATGCCAGATCAGGCTTAACAGTAAGTGCTCGTGAGGGTGTAACTTGTGGGCTAGTTATTGCGCTTCAACAGTTTTAAATATTTATCCACATGTGTGTGACTGAAATGCATGCAAATGAATATTTTGGTTTATCCACATCATTATAATTTCATTTCGATCATAATTATTTTCGGTTTGTGGTACGATCCAATCTTGATCATATTTTCCCTTAATGGCTGACTCAATTTAATCCTAAATAGTGTTGATGGAGCATATGTTTGCAATAACACCACTCTGATTGTAAAACTGTATTACAGTGGAACCCTACTACAACGAACTCGTTTACAACGAATTCTTGGGTTGAACGAACACACCATGATTTCCTTCTTTGTATGTCTATTTAAAACATTCGTACAACGAATCTGTTCGTTACGAATCCCGCCTTTTACGAACACTGTACACGCTCCCGACAGCTATGTTTGTTCAATAAAGTTCATACATACAACGGACTCGCTTTCTCTTGCCTTTAACATACAACGCTCCGTCAAGAGTGGCCTGCATTGCGCTAAGAATAGAACTGACGCACAAGCAGCCTAGCCTACAGTGTGCTAACTGACTCGCATGCACGCACAAGAAAATCACGTGAATTCTCTGTGACTGGTAGCTCCGTCTGTGAAAGATGTCAGGAGTGTTCTTGATCTCTGCAGGAGATTTTTAGGATAGAAGGAAGAGACGTCGAAATAGAACTTGAGTTTATGGAGAAAGAGATCGAGGCGGTGGCGAAGTCAAAACTTAAACAAAAGAGCATCGCCAGATACTTCATGAAAGCGTGAAGTTGGACTGTCAGTGTGTGAGCAAGATGTTTTTGCTACTTCGTTATAGAATTAATTTACTATTATTAACATGATCTTGGATTTAATGTTGTGATCTGTGTGCTGTGGCATCATCTAATCATCAAATAAATTACACGCATGCAGAAACACACAAAGTTAAGACATTCTTCAGTTGCTTACACGCGTACAGTAAAACGTCGGCCAAATCACGTCTGACAATGCGTTTTACTTACAACGAATTCCGCTTTTAACGAAGATTTTACTCTCCCCCCAGAGATTCGTTATACCCTGGTTCCACTGTACTTTGCTGGTTTGTGAATTGTATCAGCTCCGCTTTGCGTTTCACGAACGCCTTTTAAATACGTATAGGTAAAAATTCTTACTGGTATGCATTCTTATCATGCACCTACGACCGGGTTCGTGCTGCACGTACTCATCATGTAGGGATAGCACGATCAGGTTCCGCGTGACTTAAATCAAGCTTGAAACATATATTCAATTGCGTGTAAGTGCGAAAATGTGACCAACACATTACTTTGGACATCCATCAGTGCCTAAAGCGCTTGGCCAAGGGATAAGTATGTGATTTTGTGTTTGAACATCGTGGTGAAGCCATGCCACACGTACGGTCAAGACATGCCACACCTACTCACCCACTAGCATTTGATATTCCACATTCTCAAAGGAACTGCCGTCAATTCTTCTATTCGGTGCGAGTTTGTTTCTTATAGAACTCCCTACCGTCAGAGGTTGTGCAATCATCTAGTGAAAGGATTTTCAGTAACAAATTGGATATATTTATGCGTGGTAATTCCACCCTCCATCCCGTTTATATAAACTGATATTTATCCAAACGAATATTTTTCCCTCATATCGAGACAATACGACATTTTATCTAACTACAAAACTCTCGATCTTCCTAGTGCCTCAATTTATTTTGTATATATATTTAATTTCCTTATTCGAATATCCTGTGTTGTTGTACACCTACGAGCTTTTGATACCATAAATTCTTGAATCTTGAATCTCGTTGTACGAACAATATTAAACAGTGGCTTCAAAGTCTAACTATGTTTATCTTCAGTTAACTTTTGCACATCGGATTCCAGTAAGATGCTTGTCGAATAAAATTATCGAATTGTTTGTTCAAACCTGTTTATTAGTTGAAACGAATTTCGTTAAATCTCTTTTCTTTGTAAAGACCAATATTTTTACGGTGTCACTCAATATGCAAAATCTGTATTACTCAACAAATAAGAAATTCCTTTAGAAGTCGAAACTGTAAGTTTTGATATTTTATTCACTATAATTTTACACACAAAGAGTGGTTATTCATGCAAAATAACGAAGTGATCGATTCTCTCGGCTGATTTACTCACTCAAATTCTGTAGACTTCCTTCGATTTACACAGGCGATTCAATGCAATGTAATGTGCTGCTCAAATTCGCTCGCGTTTAATCTCTGCAAAGTGAATTCACATTCGACAAATGCTCACTGAGCACATTAAAACAAACATGATGACGAACGCATTAAAACCTGTTTTATCTTTGAACGCTTAATTTGATTACAGTGGAAGTTGTAATTATGGTTTAATTAACCGGTAAATTGAATTTGGTTCAAAATAAGGACGCGGAGTCCGTCTAATCATTGGAGTAAAATTGAAGTGTGATGGGATGTTGAAAATTGAAAATGAGCAGAATAGTTTCCATTAAAATTCGGAATAATTTTCGCCGGTATAATGAAAGACCGAAAATTGAAATTAAATTGGAAGAAAGCATAAATATCAAACAAGTTAACCAAGCATAAACATAAAATAATTTGTTTCACTTTAACTTTAACTTTAAAATGATTGCAATTGGTAACAAAACTTATTTCTTGACGCGGTGATTCGAATAGCTCCTCCATATAAGAAAATTTGAACGGACTGTTCCGAACCTGAATAGCACACACATAGCATATAACATTGCGTTTAATCTCTGAAAAGAGCTGCTATAAGACGTGCAGCATTCAAGGTAATTCAAGTTTTTTAATGGTCTAAAAAGCAACAAACTTAACAACAACGATAGGATGGTAAAAATTGGAATGTAAGATGAGGAATTAGAATATCCAGTTTATAAGTACTCGGATAATGCAATAAAAATTCGTCTAATTTCGTTTCAAATTCATGCAAGCTAGTGGAGTGAGCAACGGTTGAAGGTGAACTGTTCCAAGCACAACTGACACGGACAGAATAAAAATACCTTCTACAGTTCAGGCTGGAATGGGGTACCACCAGCACATTTATGGGTCTGATAATTTCTCGTATTCCTTCGCGTGAATAAATCATGTAAGTGGTCGTTCGGCGTATTGTATGTTTTGTAAAGTAACATATGGTCTCCTCTGATTCGTTGATAGGGAAAGTCGAACAGATTCACTTTAGCTACCCCTTCTTCTTAAGGTTAATTTCGGATGCTGAGAACTAGTTTTGTTGAGCGGTGATAGATTCCCTGCATAAGGTCAACATCCATCTTGAGCCACGGAAACCTTGACTGCACACCGTATTCCATGACTGGTCTCAAGTATGTATTCAAGATCCTAGAGAATATCTTGGTCGAAAATTTCCCAAATACTCGTTTGAGTAGATTTAGGGCACGTCTTGCTTTTTTAAAGGCAGTGTCTGAAGTGAGGTTTTTACACTGGAGACTTGTTTCCGAGACATTGTGCGTTGGTGTAGATGCATTTCATAGTTGTTTTTCTCAACAAGGATGGGGTCTGGGGAAGGAGGCTAGCGGATTGCAGAATATCTGTTAGGCCGACTCCTCCAGAATCGGCATCTGAAGGTTTTTTGCTTTCAAGGATGCCTGATCGTTTTGAGGTTGTTGGAATACAACAATTTTTATAGTATACAGCATTTGTTTCTGACACGTCGACTACTGATTGACTGTGGTGCATCTATCTGTCCAATATTAAGTTTCAACGCGCTTATTCTAATTTCTCGTGGCATTAGTCTGCTGCCACTTTTCCAACGAGTTTTGACCGTGTTCAACATATCTTTCAACACACAAGAAAGTTCTTTTAGGGGGCTTAGGACCGATGCCCTTATAATTCGTAGATTTGGGGATGCGAAAATTGTCCGTCACAGCTACATAATGCAAGCCAAGTATATCACTAAAGAATCTCCATTGTAGCTGATCTTGTTTGCGTTACACTGCTTTATCCGTTTCTTCATCAGCTTCTGGGAATCCCAAAAGTATTAAACTTCGATCATTCCTCTGCTTCGTTTGGTCTTGTTGCTTGGAGTTCCGGTCCCTTTCTCACCACGCCACATAAGCGAAGATCCTTTCAATGGTATCTGAACGCTCCATACGCAGGAGAAAAGCAGATAGTAAGATGTTTTCTAGATCGCTTTTAGAGTTGAACGTGATTTTAAGCAGTCTTGGCTGGTCCATATTTGAGGAAGTAGGTTTACAATTCTATCGTATCGATGATAAGGGTTCAACTGGCTCCAAGTCCATGCTGCCGCACAACCTTCTCCATTCTTCTTTATCGTGCTTTAGCCTGTCCTTTAGTAAGGTGGCACTTGTTTCCTTTACGTTAGTGCAAATCACGCTCATTCCATGGAGCAAATTTACACTGTGTGCTTGTCGCTTTAGCTGGTGGCTGGACGTTTCAACTGCATTAGATCGAATACCTATCGTGTCTACTTCAGGAGTATTTTGCACCGTGACTTTGGTTTTGAACCTGAGGATTTCGCTGAAACTTCAGATGAGCAGATGGTTTGGGCTCCGTGCTTTTTTGCGGACCAGGAAAGTTCTGGACAGGCAGGCCTTTAACAGTCGTATTTACAAAGGTCGCGTCTCGATGAAAAGAACGCTCTTCACGACTCACCGGCACATTTGCAACAGCCGAACCTTCCTGTTGAATGATCTCCGAAGATTCAGCGTTTATCTGACTGGTATTACCATCAGTGGTTTCCGACTTATCCAAACCTATACAGGCAAACTGAGAATTCTGAGCGGTAACCAGAGTTTCTACCGATGCCTTCAACGTTTGTATGAGGAGCTCTAAGCTCAGCATCCGATCATCCAGGTTACTTTGCTGGACACTTGTTTGAGCAGCTAAATCTGCGTTTGGTTTACTTCGATCATTTTTGCACACGTAGCGTACAGCTGGCATGTTTTCATCATTCAGGATCAATAACGCCTCCGGGGTCAATGATTTGTCACATTTTGCATGACATGTGTGGGAACAATTGCGACACGTGACAGATTTGACCTTACCACTGACGACTTTCATGCAGACACGCACGTTTCGCGAACATCAGATCGTTTCATGTTAGCGGGGCCAACGAAAAGTACAAATCAGAGCACAAAAACCGATAAGGCTGCTGTTGGTTTGTGTGGAGTTGATGGAAAGTGACCAGTTGTAGGAATATTTCGTCACCCGATTTAGCCGCGAATTAGCCAACCGCCAGTTGAGAATATTGGCGTGAAATTGATTTCACGTTGAGTATTTCTCCAAGTAGTTCCCGACAGTGGTAAACACCAATGGGTTGATCTAACCGCAGAAACACAAAACCGATTCAAATAAGCGAACAAATTGTAGAAAATCCACGGATGACGCACACAAAGAACGACACGTCGTTGATGGATGATTCTTGTATGAGTAGATTCGTCGTAACAAACTTTCAAATTGATGTCCAAAAATTAAACCGGTCGGATGAAAACTAAGAAAGGTATGTCCAAATATATCGGATGTAATAATTAATCCAACCGCACGTCACGACGTTGATCCGTATTGTTTGTTTTGAGCCCATTGTGTGACAACCTCGTATTACCATTCCAACGTTTCTGGGTGTCGAGAAAGGATTCATCACTTAATAATTCAGAGCAATTTGAGGTTGTTAATAGTCGATGGTAAAAATTAAAATCTAAGTGTACAAAAACAGGATAAGCAATTAGACTAAATATTAAATAACTAGTCGGGAAACGGATAATTCAATAAAATATGAGAAAAAGTATTTTTAATGTATTTTGGTGCTCAAGTTCCCGAACTTATACTCCACAACCGGTTTCTGACTGCTTACCGCCATTAGGTGAATACAGTAAACATTACGTTCAATGAGATTAAAAGTACTTCAAAGTTTTAATGGTCTAAAAGCAAATACCTTACAGTAACCATGGAAATCGTGCGACATCTGGAAACGAACCAACTTTTGGCAGTTGCCCAACATGGATTTCGCAGAAATCGCTCTTGTCTAACAAATTTGCTGACAAGCTTAGACGATTGGACGAGGATTGTAGATGCGGGATGCTGTATTCATGCGTGCTACCTGGACATTTCTAAAGCGTTCGACAGAGATGATCACAATTTACTCTTGTAGAAGCTAACGAAACACGGTGTTGTTGGAAGACTATACGAATTGTTAAGAGATTACCTCAGCAACAGACACGTCCGAGTTCGTGTGGACGGCCTATTATCGAAGAACATCGATGTCACTAGCGGAGTTCCACAAGGCTCAGTGCTTAGACCAATACTGTTTCTAGTCTATATGAACGATATACCAATACCAAATGATAGTAAGATGGTTTTGTTTGTTGACGATATAAAAGTATGGAGGCAAATCAGAAATGATGACGATTGTATCTTGCTGCAAAACGATTTGAGTGCTTTGTTTAACTGGTCATCCGAAAATAAACTGTCATTCAATATACAAAAGTCGAAGATGATTCAGATCGGTCGTAACCTTGGCTTTTCCTATCCATACAAGCTCGGCGACATAAACCTGGAGTACACCGAAGAAGAAAAGGACCTCGGTGTCTGGATTTGCGGCAGTTTGAAAAATGGTCTACAATGCGAAACCGTTTATAAAAGCGCGTCTCGGCTGCTTGGCATGTTACGGCGGATAATTGGACGTTTTTCCCCGGGGTGTTTTTCTCTCATGATGAACACATATATACACCCGGTTCTAGACTATGCCGCACAAGCTGGGCACCGTGGCTCAAAAAACACATCTTACTTCTGGATCACATATACCGAAGAGCTTCTAAGCTTGTCATTGGATTCGAAAATATGTGATTTGACGGGCGACTCAGGCGACTGGAGATGAGGACACTTACACAAAGCAGAATACCAGGTGATCTCATCCTCGCATACAAAATACTCACTACTCTTTCCCACCCCATGGATATATTATTCCACCTTCGAACTTCCAGCAACAGCTGTGGCCATGGTTGCAAGTTGGAAACGGAACTGCCGCAGGTATTTTTATTCGGTACGTGTGTGATTTGCTTGGAATTCCCTACCTTCCGATTTGGTAAGCTCAAACAATTTATCTATATTCAAATCAAACCTTGACGATTATATGAGAGCTAATCCGAATTTTGCCCCTAACTATCATCGTCCCATTGATTTTGATTTTATTTATACTTATGTATATACATTTGTACCCATAGTTCCACTCTGTGGTTATTGTAACGTTAATTTCTTTTTTAACCATAAATCTTGAATCTTAAATCTTGTTATGTGGCTATGATAAAAGCGTATTTATCAGCAGGCTTCACAGACAGCGTCAGTGCATAAACGTTGGCCAACGTAATGGCACCAGCAATGCAATTCAGATTGAGAGTCCAAATCTGTTCGCTCCAGCTGCTTCTCCGTTTTGCTTCTTCTAGTTGTCTGTTTCTCACTGCAAACCCAACTCCATCCATTCGAGGCTTATCAGAACCCCTTCCTTATCAAAAAATGCCTAATCTCTTTCTGTTCGCATATTAGTGTCTCGTAATCGTGTCTCTTGCAGAACAGCAACGTCGAATATCAGCCTTTTCAGCTAAATGTAAATCACAGCTGATTTTCTTGCGCATCTGATATTCAAGACGTCGTCATGAAATCCTGGAAGCATGGACCGGACGTTCTAAGTTCCCAGTTTCCGAACTAGCCACTGTTGTTTATTAATTCGGTTCGCTGGTGCGGAAAAATAGACTTTGCTTGTCGGTTGATTCTTAATCACCATGCACCTAATGAGGATAGCTGACCGTGGCGAGACTGCAAATTATTGTCTTGGGGCTACTCAGCTTGAGGCGAGTGGTAGCCGTCGAATATGACCTAAAACTATATACTTCCGAAGAAAGTATCCCCAGGCGCTGAGCTCTACGCCAATCGAGCCATAGCTTTTAACATGTATCTGCTGCTTCCCGTGTTATTATACGTAGAAGCGGAATGGAATGTCCTTTCCATTGGTGCGTTGGAGAACTAGCTGTTTCCCATGCAGCAAGTGACTCCTCTACACAACACAACTGATACGTTTGTGCAGCGATGCCGTCGCAGGAGATGTCAGGCTGAAGTTGAATGCAACTTCAGGCTGCTTAACGGGTTTCCGGCCTCAGAGTTTTCCTCTAGGTTGATTCCTTAAACCTTTTCCATGATTAGAAGTATCCACGAGGCAGTGGAGGTTTGAGATAAGTGTTTTCCTTCCCCTAAGTAGACCGCTTTCATCGACTCACGAGCTCCACCTGCCGAAGCCGCATTCGTCCCTACTCCTGTCAGTAGAATCAGTTTTGCCGGGTCACACAGGACCACACATGCAGGCCAGGAGCTGGATTTGGTTGTCGAAGACTATATGAGACGCACGCCATTAGAGCATTTTTGGAATTGGGAGATCATCCCCAAAGCGATCTGGCCGTGACAATCTTTTCTGCCATAAATCTTGCATTTTAAAACATTTTTCCGAAATGCACTGCGATGTGATTCGGAAACCTAACATATCATCACTTGTTTTGGGAGAGAGGGTTATCCTTACTAATGTATATTCATGTATTGTCAATTTTTCAATATGATCATTTGGCAACACATATATTCCACCTCTAATTTGGGAAGGCCTTTCGTTATCGGATAGAGTTCTCTATGTAAGGTGTATTCAGATTTTACGTTGGAGATGAAATAGGTGATATTTTGAAAAACGTTTCATCAAACCACGGTTTTCAGATTCAGAATCGCAGATTGTTTCCACTTTTAATCACACATCCCTCACACAAAAATGTGCTTGAGTTCTTGTATTCCCAAGACTTTTGATGCACGACTTGGTTTCCCTAGCTTAGAAATTTTGCCACAACCGTTGAAATACAAGAATGGCCTGTGATAACATGTAAAACTTTGCCAAATGCACAAAGCAAATGGTTTATGTAGAACTGTTGACATGAATTGGAGAATGTAGAACGAAATTAACTAAAGAGTCTCACGTGGATACACAGCCGTTAGTGCAACCCCAATCACATTGTCACCGAAACAATATCGGTGTCCAAGTTTGTTTCTAATAGATCTTTCAACCGATCTATTTACTGTCAATATCATGCGATTTATAAACTGAAATACTTCCACCATTTGCGGTGCTATCATCAGTTTCTTGCTGTTAGCATCAATCAATTAGAGACCATTTCAACATATTGCATGTGTGATCAAACAATTGAAAATATGGAAACTTTGATCAAGATCATTGGTTTCACCTTGTTCACTAATGCATATATCTGGTTCATGTAATTGAACTGTTTCAGTGTCATTCTACTGTTAGTTATCGCATATTCTCTACTTTTCTCTACTGTTTAAAACACGATTATCTTCACCAGAGTTCCCTTATATGATTACGAGGTCGTGGGGTAATTCAAGGTTTTCAATGGTCAAAGAACAACAAGCTGAACAACAACCATATGATGTTAAAAATTGAAATATAAGTGTATAAAACAAGATAAGGAATTAGATTAAGCAATACATAAGTGTTCAGGAAACGAATCATTCAATATATATTCGTCCAATTTCGTTTTAAAGTCGTGCAAACTACTGGAGTGAGCAACGTTGTGAAAGTTTTTAATGAAACAAAGCTTGTAAATAAAGATATTTTGATAAAATCTACATACCTGAATTCACAACATACTTGAGTTGTGATACGTTGGCAGATTAGTGTGATTTTAGATGAATTTGGTCAAATCATTCCGATCATAGACGTAATGTTTCGTTAAAACAGAAGAAAATTTTAAAAGTTTTGTATTTTTGTTAGTAACGCTTCATAAACAATTGCATTAACTCGAATACAAGAAAATTTTGGACATTAAAATTCTCAGCAGACAAAATCCTCCCCACTCGTTGAAATGTTCTCATTGGTGAGAACAAACCAAGCATTCGACTTGAATTCCATAAATGGTCGTTGAACAAAGGTGTTCAATAAAAATACAGACAATGGAACCAAGTCATACAAGTAAAAACAAAACAAGATCGCTTTTCGTAAAAACCACGAAGTTAGAAAATCATGGATTAGACTGCTGGCAATCCCGTGGTAAGCAAGTATTTACACATTTATGATACAATTAATTAAAATCTAGTTTGAAAATTGCATGAAGTTAGACAAATTGCGTAAAAATATACTTGAAAAAGCCTTGATGTGGAATTCATTTCAAGATAAGAATTAAGTCACTTCTGTTATTCCATGCACACAACTACGTATATACTTTGGCTTTTAGGAAATAAACACTCTTAATTATGGTTACGTTTGTGTCAAGACACTAGATTTACGATGGAACGGGGAATTATCTCCAAAAGCACTATTGTCTATGCGTCAGAAATTCCTGACTGTTTGGGATTACCTAATTTCACGTACTTGATGTGGTTGAAATCTTGGTACAGATAGCGTCACAAAAGAGAGTGTAAGTTGAAACCACTTTAGGTAGCACCATTAAAATCGCAAGAAATCGGGTTTCTCGGGAATCGCGTGAGAATGACTCGACTGGCATATCAAATATTGAAGTAGATGCACAGCCACAGCCTATGTTGAATGACACCATGATCGTCAAATTTGATTAAAATAGCTCAACCTGGTGACGGCTTCTATGTGAACAGTTTGGCGCGAAAATGATTGACAAATCAGATAAAAGGGACAACCAGCCCAGACAATTTAACTACATTGTTGTGATAACGAATTTTGCCTATATGAGATAGACGAGTGTTTTATTCTTGGTCATGTGCGTGATGAACGTGTTAACCAATTGGTGTTCTCTTGTTTGGTGAAACCCGTGGATTTACGTTTGCTAGTTTGCCTTCTGG
>JACCGJ010025287.1:0-52552 GCA_013407085.1 Atriophallophorus winterbourni
TCGCCATTAAGTGCAATCGTATAGTACTTCTGTAATGCGACGCTAACACCGTACCTAATTGATTTTCAACTAACACACTGAAGACTCATTCATTCATGTTATGTTTTAAGTTTAATTTCTTATATCTGTCGAGGCCTTATAAATCTGATACTCTCTTGGATCACGTGCAGATTATGACTTTTGAACACTGTCCAGAACTGCCGTGATTTTGTTTACATAAATACTCACTACTATGTGGACACCACTATGTGGACATTTTTTAACGGTTTGCGAAAGGATTGCCAGCAGCATACGACCTCAGTTCTTTAAGCAAGTGCTGGGGTTCATATTAAACAGAAGTATGCTGAGATATGCGCCAGGACATCTCGAGCAATTCAGCCATAATCAACTACGCAAAGATTGACGTTCTTAAAATCAATTTCATATCTCCTGCTAAATAAATTCTTTTGAATGTATTCTGCATTCTTCTTCTTCTGCTTCTTGATAGACGACAGAGGGTCAAGCCCTTGTAAGCCTCAGAAGTTATCAAACTGGGGATTAAATGTCTGGGGATTAAGCGTCTGACAATTAAGTGTCAGTAAACAGTTTGATGCTATCCATGATGGTGATGATGATAAGGTATTATCCTGAGTTCACACAAACAAACCTTAATTTGTTCATATTAACCACTTGCATCCCAACAATTGCAACACTGATGGCACCAAACATTTTGGACGACGAACACAGTTCACTCTTGTGGTGCGCAATGATTTCAGATATTATTATCCTAGCTTGGATTATGAATGCTTAACTTGTTCACCTTGGTGTTACTGAATCACAACTCGGCGGTGCATTTAGTCTGGATGTTCAGCTTACCGACAATGGCGAACGCTTTCTGCATCTATGTGCACAGCACAGACTATTCATTACTAGCACTTCGCGTGGGCATATGAAGCGGTAATGTCTAACTTGGCTTACGCCTATAGATGATCAGCCATGGACACAAATCGACCATTTCGCCATAAGAGCTAGATCGATGGTTCTGCATTAACGACTATCGCTCCTTCTGGAACACTTGATCACGCCTTCCTTCGATCGATATTTATATTAAAGTCCAAATTGGGGTAGCCAAAAATTCGGGTAACGTCCGAAGTCTTTTGCAGCTAATTCAGCCTGCAGGTTCCAACACTATTGGAGTCACAAATGTAAGAAATGTAGCTATCCTCCTTTTCCTTTTCACGGATGTGGAATTGTGCACGTATGTACAATCGTACAGTTTTTCTGTGCTGTGCGGATAACACCGTGATAAATTGAATTGCTAAAAATTTAGGCCATCCGAATCAGATTAGTTGTTCGACCGTTGACCGAAGAATTCCGAAAATGTTGCGTACATTGCCAGCTTTATTTGCTATTTCAATGTGTTCGACCTTGTTTAGCTACAAACCTTCTTAAATAGTCAAGACCTCCGTTTCAGTTCATTCCATAAACTTCGTTTTATCGTACCCATATCCACAGGATATTTGACATCGCTGATGAAAATTATAAGTTGAGGCTTGTGAAATCTTGGAGCTGGCCGTCTGAACTACAGTATAGCCCCTACCACGTTGCTTTTTTGACACTTTATAAAGCAAACTTTTGTGTAGCTAATAAATAACCGAGATTCTTCACATAATTGCATAAGTCGCTCACCATAATATGTGCGTCGATCAAACTGTGCCAATGCCAAACATTACACCTATTTCTGATTCAGATAGGTTCAACCGGAGATAGAATATATATATTAATTAAAATTAAATAATATTGGCAATAATATTAGGCATTTGGTACGTCGCAAGGAGCACCTAGTTTTAACTAGGAAGCTTTCTTCTCGTCCTCAGAATTGGTGTTAGTCTGGACGTCTGTCTATACGAAACATCATTTTAATTTACGGGATTTGAGTTAGTTCCAATATTTTAGCTACTATAAATGCGGCAACATTCTCTATTACATGAAATTTGGACCAATCAGCAAGCCAATTCGAGATCATTTCAGCACCCTATAGGAACGCTCATCTCCCGAACAAGAAGGCTGGAACTGGAGAGGGTGAGAACTTTTAGTAAAGGAAACAGAATGTTTAGAAATTATGAAGCGTGAGGACATCCGATATCATCATGAAGCACAGGTCTAGCGCCAGATAAAATGTCAAACAATATAAATCTGCAAAACCAGCTAAGCATCCGCGTAAAACGAAAGCAGGCAAGCGAAATATATAAGAAATATAATTAGCAATTTTCGATGTCGCTTCATTTGAATTTAATTTTTTTCAAAAATTTGTGGTGAAAAAGTATCCACGT
This sequence comes from Atriophallophorus winterbourni, assembly GCA_013407085.1. Classification (NCBI taxonomy): domain Eukaryota; kingdom Metazoa; phylum Platyhelminthes; class Trematoda; order Plagiorchiida; family Microphallidae; genus Atriophallophorus; species Atriophallophorus winterbourni. Next base: position 2,313 of record JACCGJ010025287.1, read on the forward strand.
AATAAAGTAGATTGACGCTTGGGTCTGCAACCATAGTACTTGAGTTTGCCAACCACCTGCTGGACTGATCTTTTGAACCCCAACCAGGTGAACGAACATCTTTTTCCTAAAACCTATTATGAGCTTTTACATTCCAGGTTTCTGTTTGATTGACTGCCCACTTTATCCATGCCAGGCGTGGCAACAAAGCAGTGAAAAATCATTCTTAGAATGTGTACCAGTCATCGCAAACGAACTAACATCAGTCCGTAACTTCGTGGTTCCAAAAATCGGCAGGAACTTAAGCAACACGAGGCTGCCACTGACTCCGAGTAATTTTTTGCGGACAACGGATGTCAAATAGAGAAATTCAGCGGGCATTTTCTGCTTGGATCGGCCAGGTTCCACATCCATAGGGAAGCGTAGTACTCAAGACTGCGTTGTAAAATCGGCCTGTATATCACATGTCGCCGTAAATCGCTAAGGGTAGCAAACACTGCACATGCTTTACGTATACTTTGTGAGATCCGATTTTCATCATAACCCCGTCAGAGATACAACTTACAAGCTAAACGAAGCTATCAAACATTCCGTGATTCAAATCATAAACATTAAGATTGGAAATGATTCACCGGCGTTCAAAATAATTGTTTTACACCTGTTGGGTGCAATGCGCATGAAATGGTTTATTGCATTACATAAGTCATCTTCCAAAAAGCAGTCATCTGCATATTCTAGATTGGTAGCTGTCGCAATCAGCTGAAGTTCAACTTTTGCACTTAGATTAGCTTACGTTTTCCTCAAGAAATCGGTGATTGTATCGTCCACACGAAACGGTGAGATATGTGCAGCTCTGTCATAGGCCGCTGATGATAATGAACATGGATGACAACTTTCAGTACACTCGAACCCTCTCCGAGATTTGGCAATATAATGCTTTTGAAACTCTAACACTCTTCGGACTGTATCAATGAATTTCACAATCGATTGAGTCGAATGACGTCCCGATGTCTAGAACGACAATTGGTCCACTCGGTTGTGCAATAATGTAACACTTATGTGCTGTGCAGCTTACGCCGAGCTAAATTGATTAGCCATCGGCATTTAGCTGCATGCTGGAGTCTCACTGTCATTTGTGTTTTCCTTTCTCATGTCTGTCTTGGCCTGGCCAACCTGACAGCATCGTAGCCCACCTGCAGTCTTTAATTGTGCGGCACTTTGCCTAGGTCAGGCTTGTGATTTCATACATAGATACACAGTCTACATCCGATAGCGTTGCTCCAGTAACTGATCAAGTGAGAGGATGTGATCTATACAATCTGCTAGCACGAAACCCAAGGTTTTCCTCGCGGACCCGCTGTTTCCTTGTAGAATAAAACTGATACTCTTATTACTTTTGCCAAATTTACGCTACCCTTTTTTAAATGTAAGCAATTAATGTTTATCTTCAAGAGAGCTGGATGTATTGCTTAGTCCATACTTTAGTAAACGAAGTTAGAGGTTTTCGTCCTTTTTAACCAATGGCGGTACTAGAACGTCGGGGCCTGTTACTGTGTGAGGCTAAAGATTCCAACATATCTTTTCATCTTAATCACCCTGCTGTATGCAGCAGAGAACCCTGTTTCTCATGCGCGACGGCCCATGCTGTCTTGTAGCTACATAGTCCTCCATTTGACCCGAATTAGCGTTCTTTTGTATTCAGAAAATTGACGTTTAATGATTGGAATGTGCTTCTGTATGTGCACAAGTAAATGTCTGTTATTTTTTTCACAGAGTTTAGGATTATCAAGATCTCACTACTCTTTTCTTCGTAAACGAGAAATAAAGAAAAGCCGAAGGAGAGTTGAACGAATTCGAAGACGGAAAAAGTTTGCCTCTGTTGCACAACAGCTAAGTGAAGCTGGGCAATACACAAGCAAATTAGCTTTAAAGCAGACTATTAAGGAACGGTTACAAACTGCTTTCGCTACGGGAATCAAGGTTTGCATCGATTGTTCTTTCGAGTATTGCATGACTGACAAGGTATTTTGATTGCTTTGGAACTCATAACAGGAATGCAACAAGTTTGCGCAGCAACTATGTCGCGCATATGGAGCCAATAGAAGAAGTTCTCAGCCGTTCAGTTTGCATCTCATTAATTTTGATTCATCGGGTAAATTAGCGAAGGCATGCAGTTCAAAATGCGATGGCTTCCAAGATTACGTCGTAAGTTCGTTTTTCCGATTGATTTTGATTTTTTTGATTGATTTATGATTATGACGCATCGTTCTATACTTTGACACTTTTCTTCTGTGTACTCTTAGCGTGGGTTATTGCGCTTTGAGGATTCTTCCGGTATGTTCGAAATTGTCGTTTACCACTTGCTGAATCTCAGAAGCTTGAGAAATCGTATAAAACTAAAGATAGATCTTCTCTTCTGAATGCAGCGTGATACTTGTTTCATTTGTCGACTGTAATTCTGAAGACGCCATCGGATTTTATCGCAATTCAGTGGTACTGTTGTTTTTTCTGATGTCATGCTTTCTATTGCGTATAATATACTACAAAGTGACGAACAGCCTGCACGCTTTGATTATTTCCTTGGATATTTAGTTCAGTATCTGCATTTAGCCTGCGTCAATTAATGTTTAATCCCGTAAGTAATTCGTGTCGCCCGTAATTGATAATTATTCGTATACAAAGCCCCTTGAAATTAAATACCTGAACACAACATTTTTAAGTAGTCATGGTTACTATATGCCACACACATACTACTGATTGCATGCTTACGAACGACTGACTTCAAAATCTTCACGTGGACTTTTCTGTTTCAGATAGGAAAACACCCGAACTCTGTCACCGAATGCAATTTCACCTACAACGACGTTATGTACCTGTCTCCTGACGCCACTGAAACATTGGAATCGTTATCGGCCGGTTGTATTTACATCATCGGCGGTCTGGTAGATGAACACTTGCTAAAAGTGATTGAAAGTTTACTTTCATCTTGTGATTTGTATCGTGAACCTAAAGTTCAATGGAGATCACTCTCTAACTCGATTCGCGAATTATTTGCTTGATGTTTCTCGGCGTTACAATGTCCGAGAGTCCTAACTGGGCCAATCATATAGCCGCTCAGTTCCTTAAAGTTCGCTGGTCATTCTACGCTGTTCGCTCTCCATAACCGGATTTAGTTAAACTTTTCGTTTATTCTTGCATTGGTTAACTTCTCTACCGATCCCTATAATTTTATTTGTCTCCCGTATAAGGATTTTCTCTTAATCCGAATAGGTACTACGATTATCGCAAGATAGATCCGTATCCGCGGATTTAACTCGAGACACGATCGCCGATGGTCACTTCTCACAACAGACTAATCAAAGTCATTTCTTCTGATGGCACACTTTCGCTGCACAAGACCCTAATTGCCTGCAGCTTATTCTCCTCTACTAGGAACCACGTGCAGTCTCTCACGTTGCCTGGATCAGGCTTGTGATTTCACACATACTTTATTAATGAAATAAAAAATTCAGAAATTGTATCATTCCTTACCTGGCTTATTATGCCCAACCAATCAATGTCTGTTTCGGGGCGCACCTGGCACCTTGATATCTGGTGTCGAGAGTTCCTCTTTTCTCCTAATTTTGTGGTGCAATTGTTGAAAATTTACAATTTAGTTGTTACTTACATCATCAACTTAGGGAGGTGGCACTACACTAATTATTGGTGAATAGTTGATTTTTTTATTATTTTCTGCATGCGAATTTATTACATATTTCTCATTTTCTCTAAATTCTACTAAATACTATATCACGTAGAAACCAGTTACATTTAGTGTTCTGAAACCGGTTGCTAGTCAAGTGGTTCAGTCAGTTATATCTCATGTTATTGATTGACCCAAATTCATCATATGAATTACTTCAACCCGTTAAAAATTAGTGACAGCAGTAAAAGCCAATCAATGAGCATATGCTACCCTTTTTTAACTCTTATGCGTTGAAACCTCAGCTTTTGTTGTAAATTTATTCGTTAAACTGAATGTTTCTGATTTTCCAGAATAAGAGCTTGGACGCAGCTAACGCTAACCGATTTCGTGCTGTTCGGCTGCCGATTTCCGAGAACGTGCCAACCAAGACTCGGAATCCCGTACTATCCATAAATCAAGTCATTGAATTCTTATTGAATTATCGAGACAACGGAAATGATTGGAAGATCGCGGCGTTATCGACCGTGCCCAAACGATTCTTAAAGGACGCTCAAGATGTGTAATTCAGTGTAACTCCTACAAGCTAACTTATGTTTTCTAGTACTTTTTCAAACATTTCAAATCCAAGGCTATTCATAATTCTTTTCGGAAGTAAATCGACTGCGATAATGTTACCGTGTTCAGTAATCGCTGATGTGAGGTGAATAGTTTTTGTGACAGTCGCTGGTCCTTAACAGTTTGATGCAATGTTAGACGGCCATTCCCCATATATTCAAAAACGCAGTCGCGATAGAATTAAAGATCGTAGAAAATAAATTAATCACAAATGGGCGTTGAAGCGCAGTAAGGTTAGACGCAAATGCTGACCCCAGCCCTGATCTCCGATCACACGAAGCTAGGATGATACGAAGGATATCATGAATGAAGGTGCTCTCTTCGACGGGCTTGCTTACAGGCAAACACTATATTAGAAATTACAATGTAAAATAAAATTAAGAAGACATGCACAGAATTACATCTGTCAAAAGTAGAGCGAGGATGATCGCAGTGGCATTCGCTCAACTGGAAAGAATTGCACAAAATTGTATGCAGCACTAAGTCCAGTAAGCTTATGCATTTTGGCGCCTATCAGATGTTTCACATCAACTGTCTGTATACGTACAATAGCTAACGGTTCAATCAAAGTTGCCTCTACATTATTTTCAACCCATGACGACTGCATTCAATCATGATCACCTGTCTTTAATCGTTGAATACTTTTAGTTCATGCAGTAATTTTCACTTTCATCAGAGTTAAACTTTCTAACCAAGGTTCACGAAAAATCCGACATAGTAATCAGTCTTGTGTATGGGACTACTACAAAGCTATTCGAAAACTTGTTTGATTCGAAAGACGATTATTATTATACACGATAAGAGTATCTTTAGGCTTATTCAGAATCACTCTATTATTTAGCACCACTTCGGATACGTCGGAAGGGTTCGTCACGCTGGCAGTATTGCGTACCGCTTCCAACCTTAGCTATTACACACACATCCATTAGCAAACTGCATTTCAATAGATCGGTATCCGTTTCGGTAATGCTCCTTTTGCTGTGAGCATTTTTGCCAATAAACTACGAGCATCAATATGTATGGTCCAATTTTTCAGCTAAAAGGGTGTATCGTTTCATCTAGTTAAAATAAGCACGTTACGATTTCGGGATCATATTTAGCGTATTGCGGACCACTAGTTTTTTTTTATAAATCGGTTCATTTGCACACCACGACTTATTTTAGTGGGGTACCCTGGGTTTCCAGATAGTGATGTATTGATTAGTAACTTTGCTAGGATCCGTATTTCGGTGTATATTTATATTCAATTCCCTTGTCGTAACCACGTATAAATGAGACGTAGAATTTAGAAAAAATTCCTATTATACTTATACGGGTTAATGCCGTAAGAGATATACCATACCAGAAGAAGAAAATGACTATGCATGTACACTTCATCCTTGTCTTCATGTGCGCAATAAACCACCATGCGTGCTTTACCTTTGTAATTCACTTTTTTGAAGTAGAATTTCATCAAATGTCTATATAAGGTCTCGTAAAAACGAGAGCATACCAATCTGTCATTGTTACATTCCAAAAGTTTTTGTTTTTAACAGCTGACTAAATATGAGTGAACCTAAAACCAAGCATTTTTTAAAAATATCAAAACCAAGTTTTAAAAAAGTTTATTTGATTTTTCCGAAAACCAAAAATGACGATTTCGCATATTATCGCATGTAAGACCTAGCACAGAAAATTAAAAATAACAGAAAACTCACGGAAGTTTAGTTTTGATAAAAATTCGAAGGGCAATGAAAGAAATTAGGATGCAGGAAAGTCCGAGAGCCATTAACATAACGCGATTTGCTTTGGACATTCTTGATTCATTCATTTTATCCATGACTATGAATCCAATCGCACCCAGGGTGAACATGAAACTTGCTGCCAAACCTTCCAGAATATATTGGCTATTCATTCGCCACACAAGAATCGCGACCTAGGTGATTGCGAAATCTTCAGGATAATTTTGCACAAACCGGTCGTTGATTTCCTTTAGCGTCTGTTTCCGATCCCATACTAGGTGGCCCGACAATCATGTCATACACAATTCCTTGAAAGAATTATTTTCAAAAAAGCATAGTAAGCACACTGAGAATCCGTGTAAAGATAAATACAAAAATACATTAGGCAATAAAACAGCTATGTGGTTGTGCTATAATGACTTTTTAGTGAATCGGTAAAATCTAAGGTCCTGAAATTGGCATCTTATTAATGGTCCAGCGTTAGCTGGCGACGTTGCGATAATGGTTAAATAGAAGTATGGCCGCTTCGAAAAATTTCATGTAGGCTATGCAATGCTCATTGCGCATTTCGGCATCTTGCCTCTGAGAATCAAAAGGAGTATCATCGGCGCACGACATAATTAGAATCATTTGAAATTGCTTGCTCCATCTGCTTCCATGCATAAAAGCATGAAGAATCGAATGAAACGTAAAAAGCCTACCCTAAAAATGCAAATAAAAATATATTCGTTGTCATTTACGCTCATAATTATAAAGTTTAACTTTTTAATTCATGACCGCGAATCACTATGAATCTGTAGTGCGGAGTCGTGGTTCATTTTACGAAACTCATGGTAACGTGCTGCACAATCAGACTGCGCGTGGCCCAAGATACTGTCAGGTTTCCCAGGCTTAGATAGATATAAGAATGCGAATAGAAATGGCAGTGAGACTTTAGCGTGTTTCCGCTCGCAGCGCCATGCCAGTGACAAATCAATTTAGCACAATGTTACAGTGATTCAACTTTATTTACCACTTTCCATTACTGAACGGATGTGCAATCGTGCAGCATTTCTGTGCTGTACGGCTAACATCGTGCTAAATTGATTGGCCAACGGTAGTGAGCTGCATGCTGAAACACGCTGGAGTCTCACTACCACTTCTATTTCCCCTCATATCTTTCTAGGCCTGGGCAACCTGACAGTAATATCGCCCACATGCAGTCTATCACTGCGGCACTTTGCCTGGATCAGTCTTGTGCTTTCATACCATATACCATACTGAACCTAAACATGCTGTCTCCACCTAATGACAGCGAACATACAGAAATGGGTGGAGGCTTGCAACGGTGGGGATGCGAACAACATACTAAATTTGTAATTCATTATAATCGCAAACGTTCGGCTGTTTTATTGTGGTCGTGAATGTAGGTAGGTATGAAATCACATACCTAATTCAGGCCAAATGCCGCAGTCATAAACCGCACCAGGGTTTAGATAATGTGAGGTTTCGTAAGCCTAGACAGATATGAGAAATGAAAATAAGGATACAAACGGCAGTGAAAGTTCATCGTCTTTTTGCATGTAGCTCAATACCAGTGTCAAATCAATTTTGCACGGTGTATGCTGAACAATTACACACCCGTTTAGAATGTCGTGAATAAATCTATTCGATGTTTAATTAGAACCGATTTCGATGATTTCAAAACGTATTAAACACAAAGTTTTAATTAAACTCACCCCCGGTAATAAGAAAATAAGAAATCAACAAACATATGAATACGGTCATTCTGGACGGCCATACCACAAAGCTGGGCTTTTTGAAGTTAATATTCGGACATTCCAAAAATGTAAAGAACGGTTTGTAGAGTGCCATATCAGTGTTGATTCAAATAAGAGCTAAATATAAATGGCTGAAATGGTGGAAAAAGCCGTTATGAACACAATAAACAAAACGTTTTAGCTGCACTGCTATTGACCTTCAATCAGGCGACTCAAACATTGAAGATCGTCATAAAAATCTCAAGTAACTAGTAGGAAAGGATTAGTTGGTAAGCGAAAGTATAGTAACGATTGCGCAAGTAAAATACACAAATTCATAGAGTAATAGCTTTTTGGTTTTGTTTCATAACATTATAAACCACAAGCCAGTTACGACACACAAAATTACTTAATTAACTCATTTTTACTTTACTAGAGTTACCGTCAGTAGACAAAGGGTTAAACGAAGTGCTACTAATAAATAGGCTGTGCTGAACATATAGGTGAAGAAACCGTTCACCATTATCTGCCCGCTGCGCATCGAGACTGAATGAACCACCGAATTGTGAATCAGTAACATCTAGGCGACCAAGTTGAGCATTAATATCCCCAGCAATAATGATGATTTCAGAACACCTTGCGCGTGGTAAGTGTACAAAGTTAGTCGTAGAAGATATATTTGCTGTCATCAGTGCTATTATTAGTCGGAGCATAAGTGGCAACTACGAACAAGCACGGCTTACTTTGAGTTCGGAATTAGTGTTGATAGAAGTAGCTAGTCGGACGGCACACATCCTGGTATTGACAGGAATCCAGTCTAAAAGTGAGATTTCTGCACGGGAACATAGAACTATATCTACACCCGCACGGGTGTGCACGGATGTGTAATCGTGCAGTACTTTGCGTTGTGCGGCTAACATCGTGCTACATCGATTGGCACGAGGTAGTGAGCTGCATGCTAAAACCGGCTGGAGTCTCGCTACTATTTCATGTTCTTTTGTCCTCCTCATATCTGTCTAGGCATGGGCAACCTGACAGTATCTTAGCCCACGTGCAGTTTAAATGTGCAGCACTTTGCCTGGATCAGGCTTGTGTTGTCATACCATCATACCATGGTATGTATGGTATGAAAGCACAAGCCTGATCCAGGCAAAATGCCGCACAGTCAGAGACTGCATGTGGGCGGAAAGAGAAACTCCGTGAGGAGGAAACTGGGTTTCATGCCGGTCAATGGTACATATATCAAGTTTTTACACTCCGTCAGTTACTGGAGCAACGCCACGCATTTCGTACACCAACCATCGTGGTATTCCTTGACATCCGAGCGGCATTCGGTTCAACCGATCGCGAAAGTCTTTGGAACTGTCTGTTGAGACATGGAGTGCCCGAGAAGTATGATTGGATCCTGAAAGCATTATATTGTCAAACTTCAGGCATGGTTCGAGCGTACGGACAATTGTTATACTCGTTCAATATCTCCAGCGGAATGCGGCAAGGTTGCCCTATCTCACCGTTCTGTTTTAATTTCGCGATCGACGATGTTCTAAGGAAAGCATTAGCTGGCCTGATGGGCGCAGGTGGTGAACTTCTGCCGGGTGAGAGAGCTAAAGATCTAGAGTATGTGGATGACATCGCACTTCTGGGAGACGACTTTCATACAATGCAGCAAGCCCTGGACCGCTTGGCACTTGAAGGTTCGACGTATGGCATGTGCTTTGCGCTTAACTAGTGTAAAACATTTACCCAGGACTGGAGCGGTTCTCTTCCAAACTTAACTGTGTCAGATGTCAATCTTGAATTGGTCGACAGCTTTGTTTAACTTGGCAGTTGTATCTCAGCTGGCGGTTGTGTCGAGGACGTGTTCGCAAAGCGGGTGTAGCGTTTGCAAACTTTCGCCAGTTGTGACGTCGACGCGATGTTTCACTCCATACTAAAGGCCGAGTGTACAACGCAGTGGTGCGTGCTACACTGACTTATGGCTGCGAAACCTGGTCTATTCGAGCGGAAGATGTCCATCGGCTTTCTGTGTTTGATACCCGTTGCCTGCGTAGGATTGCTCGCATTCGGTGGCAGCATCGTGTTACAAATATAGATGTCTGGAAGCGAGTGTTAGGACCAGGTGGCCATGGACTGAGTAAAATGCTGATGCCTGCTCGCTTGCGATGGTTGGGACATGTTTTAAGAATGCCTACTCACCGTTTACCGTACCGTGCCTTATTCGCAGAGCCTGGCAGAAGCTGGGAGAAACGATCGTGTGGCCAGTCCATGACGTGGCGCGTTGGGATGAAGAAACTCACCGTAGCTTTAGGCTCAGTTGGGCGTATTCGTTTGTCTGGGTGACGTCCAAAAGCTCCACCTAATAGCTGGCTGGAAACCTCACGAGATATGGCTGTAAACCGAAGTCAGTGGCGACAGTGTATTTTATTATGTCATAATTTTTAATCCGGTATTATTTTATAAAAAACTAAACAAAACAAAAAATCGCATGCAGTGAAACTGCCAAAACAAGCTGCCTTTGCATATTCCGCTTATCTGCTCTCCCATTTTATGCGTTTGCTTATCTGCTTTTCCTGCTTCATAATGCTTGGCACTTTGTTTGGCTCCAGACTTGTGCTTCATGATGATGATGGTGAAGCGTCTTTTTGGAGTGTTTTTTAACCTTGTATGTTGTCCAGTGGATTGGGGATGAAAGCTTTTTATGATGCATGGCAGTGAAAGCAGCAAGTAAGCCGTCGCGCTGATGTATCTCTGCGCGTTCACGAAACTTTATTGGATGCATGTTTCATTCTACGTGTAAGCATCTCATTCCAGTTTGTTTGTGCCTACTTTGCTATAGAATCCGTAGCTACTGAAGTCCCACCCTTCCCCATCTTTTAGGATTTTACTTATTCACGGTTGTGTAATATCGCCCACGTGCGGTCTTTGACTGTGCGGCACTTTGCCTGGATCAGGCTTGTGCTTTCATACCATCATACAATGGTTGTGTGGCAGTTGAGCACTTGGTACATGCTACCGGTGTGATGCTATCTCTGATGATGAATGCAGGTTTACCGACACCGGGCATTCAGATAGGTTGCAATAAAAAACTATTCGACTTAGATTATTCTGATGACAGTACTCCTCTTCTATTCCCTATACGAATGCTCAGGCTAATTTTGACCGGCAATGTAGTATCGTACTATCCTTCGGTAGGTGCTTTACAACTTCCAAATGCAACATACTGTTACAGGATTTGGATCCGTTTGAGATATCACAGGCTATAGACTCTCTCAACGACGATCTTTCAACCCTTTCAAGTTGGGGCTCACAACGGGGTTTAGAATTCTCAGCTCTGAAGACGCAATTCATGGGTATACGCTGCTCAATACCCCCTGCTAGTATCATTCTCAACAATACTCCACTCGCACCTTCTAACGAAATCGAAGACTTAGGATTTAGGTATTCTTCATCTCTTAATTTTAACGAACAAGTAAGATTTCTCATAGCAAGAGCTAGACAGAATTTTGGTTTGATCTATCAAAAATTCCTCCTCCGTGAAAGTAGACTGAGTCTATATAAATGAAAGTATTACCGCTTCTTGACTACTGTAATATAGCCTACTCTCACATTGCTAGGCGTGACTGTATACTCTTAAAAAGCCTTCAACGTAGAATTAGCAAAATCATGTTAGGCTACTCTAATCCTTCATCTTATAGAGTACGATGCAGTCTTTTAGAAACTGACCCGCTATGGTTACGTAGAATTCGCCCTAATCTTTTTCTTCTCTTCCGAATCATGACAGAGCATCAAGTTAAGATTAGGTCCACAATGCGCTTCCAAGATTATAATCGTTATGTACGACGTAACCGAATGAGGCTATTATATATTCCGCTTACTCGCACTAAAGTTAGACAAAACTTCTTTTTAATTAGGTATGCACATCTTGGGAATTCTCTTCCACTTCATTTTCGTATGTGTACTTCTACAGGTAAATTTAAATCACTCGTAGAATCTCTTACTGCTCCATCGCTATGCGAAATTCTCAAAATAAACTCCTCTATAGACAATATATTTTGTCACGATATTCCTTGTTATTGAACCAATTGTAAGTATTTTGTACATTAGCACACGTATAGAACTGTTCACAATGTCCGAAATACATGGTATTAATAAGTGTCAGGTTAATTAGGGTCTATGTATGTTACATCTATTTCTATTCTCCCCCTCATATCTGTCTAGGCCTGGGCAACCTGACAGTATCTTAGCCCACGTGCAGTCTCTGACTGTGCGGCACTTTGCCTGGATCAGGCTTGTGCTTTCATACATATACATATCCGTTTGAAAATGTGTTAAGCCTTAACAATTAGTTACTTGCGGCTGCAGATTCTTTTGCCTGTTTCGGTAGTTGTATTACTAATGACGCGTGTTTAAATAAGCAGATTTCGGCTCGCATTTCTAGAGCTACGGTAGCGTTTCTTAACTTTTGTTATATGTTGCGTCAGAGGCCTCTCTGAAGCTCAAGGGTAGAGTCTATAAGGTTACCGTTCACGCGATTTTACCGTACGAATATGAAAACTTGACGCTGAGGAAAGAACAAATAAAAAGTCTGCAAGTCTTCGACAATCGCTGTCTACGCACCATCGCTGGAGTTACTCGGCACGTAACGCAATTATTCATAACAGAAGCTTTAGTAGCGAGGTAGATATAGAAAAACAAGTTAGCATGCATAGACTTCGCTGATTGGGCCACGTATTGCGAATGGGAAATCACCGTGGTTTCGTTTGCCGCTATTAACTCAGCATGGCGCCGTTGTAAGGGTGACCAAACTCTAACTAGGCCGAAGCAGGTGAGGGCTTGGATCTCATACTAGAGACAGTTGGACCAAGAGATCAGAATTAACAGTGGCTTCTTACGCTAGGTGATGGGGCTCAAAATCGTTCCAATGGTGATATCGTGGTAGGCATCTTTATGGAGTGTTTCATTAATATTGTATGTTACCAAGTGCAGTGGCAAGGAAAGCTTTTTATTGTACGTGACAATTAAAGCCGTAAGGAAGCTGTCATGCTGATGTCACTCTACTCGTTCACAACGCTTGATTGATTTCATGTTTTATTTGAGATATGCAACACATCCCTGGGTCTGTGCCTAATAATCTAGAGGTTCAGTCGCTTTTCAAATTCTACATTCCCTCATCATTTTAGGATTTTAACGTGTCATGCTTGTATGGTAGTTAAGCACTCGGTACTTGATACCGGTGTAATGCTGTCCATTATGATTACTTATAAGCGGTTAAGGCGGCATACAACAATTGAAGTAGTTTTGTACAACGTAGGTGCTGCAAAGAACCGCGGGAATTGCATTGAGTAGCAGGATATCCATATTGAACATTTCAACACACTTGGCCAACTTTACCGTTTGACGATCGTTTCTTAAGTTGAAAATGAATAAAACCTGTTAAAAAGTCTAAGAAAATGAACGCTTTTCATTATGAATCAAGGTCCTGTTTTTATTCGACATTCTTATTTACCTGAACTTTTACGGTGCCAGTGAAGAGAATTTTTTTCCAGCATCGGCTACCAAGAGTAACGCATCCTAAATACAGACCAGATAAACTACTGGTATCAATGGACAAAATGTTTTGATAGCAGTGGACGCCTTGGTGGCATTCTACCGAAAGAAATTTTGCGCGCTCGTTTGACTCGTCCGCAATTTACAGACTTGTGCTAACTGAACTGAATCTTTAATGGCCAGTACTGTATAAACACATTGTGACGTATTAAGAAAAATCGGAATTATTTATTATAAAGAATGGAATAAAAAAGCTATGTACAGTATCAACGGCATCTAATTCAGTTATTGCCTACATTAACGTGATCAGAAGGGTTTGATATAAATTCTTCGATAAAAGTATATCCAAGGTAGAACAGATTCAAATCGAAATGTATTATTAAAGAACACTTATTTCTAACTATTTTAGGTTGCATTATCAAATTTGATAAAACGACACTCAAGTAAACAGGTTGCGCTTGTATGCCACTGTTTGATAAGGTGGCATACAGGTGCAGCCTGTTTACCATTCTTCCAATGTTATAAAGTGCATACGGATCCTGATCCTACTGTCCCTATCTGATGAGTACAAACAGCACGAAAGCGGTCATGGGGTGTGTGTGATGGAAATGCATGCAAATGAGTTTTTGGGCCGAAGTAATTTAAGAGAATGCACATATTTTAGCTATTCATCTCGATTTTTCAGACGCAGATAAAGCACGAAGCTCCATTATCAACGAAGACTGACTGAATTTTTTTCTATCTCGATGTACAATATCAGGCACTTTACTTTTTAAGATTATAGGAGCTTTGCCAATTGGTACCATCAACATTTGCTGCTGAAAAAATTAAGATTTTAAAACACCGCTGAAAATATAGTACACGTTTACTTAGCTCAATAGTTCAATAGTTTATTTTTGTACACTAGGCAAATCGTTTTAGAAAAAACGAAATTGTATTTAATATAAGACAAAACGTTCAATAGTTTAATAGTTTATTACGGTCTAAGAAGCTAAGAGTTTGGACAAACTGTAGGGTAGATTGAGCGGTGGGTCGAAAAACAAAAGAAATTTTAAAGGTTCCAAGGCTTTATAGCGTGCCACATTGGCGTTTTGCCAGCACTATCAATTGACATTTGTGAAATTAAAACAGGTAGGGCGTCAACCCGGGACACAGCTACCCACCACATCCTCCGAAGCAGGTTCAGTTGAAAACGCGTACGTTCGGACTTCCGATACTGGGATATGAAACAGCAATAAAACTGGCAAACAGTTAGCGGGGTTATGACGAAAAATGCAAATGGCAAAGAAAGAGAACTTACCGTTGCCACGATCTAGTGAGTTGTTAAAAAATGCGGTAGGGGTTGTGAAAAAAATTGAAAATTTTGTTCACGAGGTACATGTGTTTTGGGATTGGGAGATTTCATGGAAGTAGGAATCGAGGAACTGAAATAAGAGGCTTTTAGAAGCGCGTATAGAAGAGTTTTTTACTGACTGCAAACTCTCACGGAGAAATATATGTATCGTCATTCAAGACAATTCTTCTGATGTAACCGTTTGAGCTCATGCCCTCGGAGGTTAGTGCTCGGCGAGGTATATAATAGGTAGTTGCATTGATGGGAAGGTCAGTCAATATCTGGTGGGTAAGTAACATGTCACCGGTAACGGAGGTAACGGAGAATATATCTAAACTTTGTAATCTTCCCTCAAAAAACATGTTGTGCATACCACGGACAAACTTTGTCGCACGTCGCTAGGCTTTTTCTAGAAGGAACACGTTCGAATAGCGAAGGCTGCCGAGCCTGTACAGCGTATTCCAAGTGTAGACGGATGTAGCCATTCGAAAATATCGGAAAGAGAAATTGGTAGAACCTGTTGAAAGCGCGGCGAAATACACAAATGTTGCGGTTGGCTGCAGCTTCGACTTTTACGCATTTTGTGGTGCAACCGAGATCGTGCTGGATGATGATAACAAGATCATTCTCTTGTCAAGCACACTGAAGTACTGCTGTACCCGACAGTAAGCGACAGGATCAGAATGTCGGATGGGGTGAACGCTGCACTTGTAGGTGTTGAATTGGAAACAATTCCTTAAAGACCAGTTTTGTAAACGATCTAAATCATCCTGTAGGGCATGTGAATCCTTTGGAGTTTTTAGTGGGCGCCAGATTTTGACTTCGTCCGCAAATAGGAGAAACGACGATTCAACGTTCTTGCCAATGTAATTTATGAAAATAATGAAGAGTCGATAACCAATAAAAGAGCTTTGACGTAGACCACACTTGATTGGAAAGCGGGCTTAATAGCAGTCAAACACACGAACACAAATTGGGCAGTCGCAAAGAAATTACTTCATTTAGGGCAGCAAGGATGATTCAACGCCACAGGAAGCTAGTTTAAATGAAATAATGTCATGGTCGACAGAGTCGAATGCCTTGGAGAAATCCATAAATATTGCATCCACACATCGACAGATTTCGTTCAGTCATCCCGTGCAAGAATCAAGTTGGAAGTGCATGAACGCCTGGCGCGAAAGATGTTGTTGTGTGATTAAAAGTCGTTTAGGTTCAAGATGTGAGACAATGTGGTTTGAGATAATGTTCATCCTGACTTTAGAAATGACTGACAAGAGCACAATGATGCAATGATTTATGGATTTCGACCGGATGCCGTAGACATGAAATATTCTTATGGACCGCATCGGGTGTAAACCTTATTTCTGTCATTTTTTGTATGTCATGTAATGGAAAAGAAAAATGGAAGGAGTTCGTAGGATCAATTAGGTTGAAAATTTTAGCGTAGTGTTCAGAAAACAGGTTTGCAGCTTCCGATTTGGTTGATGTGTGACCGTTTACGCTGACAATGGATGGAATTCCAAATTTAACTACGCGTGACTGATTCACAAATTGGAACAAACTTTCGGGGTTGTCCAAAAACTTTTTATAGATGTGCATTTCACATTAATATTTGTCTTGGTGGCTAAGATATGTGCAATAATTTCGCAATGACCTATAAATCTTCCAGTCAGTTCACTTTCTTCCTTTTCGTCAATACAGTCATGCCAAGTTTCGCGAGGGAATGACCCAGGGGTTTCGATGAAGGAGCTTTTCTTAGCTAGCAAGACGTAGCAGCGCGTAACACTTAGAAACGTCGTCCATGCAATGTCGATCTTGTCAAATATTTAGATAATTCATGATTTGGATGCGACGAGTTGTTGTAAGAGGCTTAGATCGGTAATCCAGCGGATATTTTGGCTACGTTCGTTGAACTAGTCCTTGAAAGGGACAAATGTGAATGTCAAGACAACGTGATCGCTGTGACCCCGGTTGAAGGTCAGAAGAAAATTTTTCAGTAATTAACTCTTTGTTTGTGATGATGAGACACAGAAGTGATTGTGTTTTTGTGCCCTAAACCCGAGTAGCCTTGTGAACATGGTTGTGAAATGGATGGGTTGCCAATATTTCGGACTTCGCGTTGGCGAATTTGTGAAGCATCTTCCCCACAAAGGGTGGGGCAGTCAAAGTTTCCCATTATCAGTAAGTGGAACAATCGTTTACTTGAAGCTTGGCGAAGTGGTAACAGAATGGAGGAATTGAGCAGTGGTGTATTACTACAAGATCTATAAACTACTGTAATTAGGAGAAGACTGTCTTGTTTGAGTAAGATTTGGCGCCAAAGAACATCAGAGTCACCTAACACAGATTCAGCTAATAGTTCGCAGCAAAGTGATTCGTGATAATAGAACAACACACCATTTCCTCTCTTTGTACGGTCACATCGAAGTTACGACAAATTCAGAAGGCTGAGTTCCGGATCATGAACTGCGCTTGATAACCACGTCTCGGTAACGACTATTAGGTCCCATGAGCACAGATATGGCGGTCACGGAGTTCCAGAAGTTTGTTCAAGATACCAGCGGCATTTGTTTAAAAGCATGAGAGCTGCGCCATTGCAGAGTATGCAGTATGGTGAAGGGGTGTGCTGTTATTCTGCAATCTTTACTGGAACCGGCTGCGGGTTGATTTTTGAAGCAGTCGTGTGAAGTTGGCTAAAAGACTGATTTGTGCTAGATGCGACTGATGGTTGCGGACGGGGTGGAGTTTGTCAACTGTGATGCGAAGACGGACCTCTGTTAGTGCAAAGCGTTTGTTATCATATCACAAATGCAAAGTAGTATTAACCCTATCTTTTGACTGAAATGACGTGGAGGACGTGGAAATGCGTTTCACGACAGTCGTCAAATTTCCGTTAATTTCGCTGATTTATTGATAAAGCGCCATTAAGAACTGTCGTGTAGAGTGTTCTCAGATGAATTATCACTTTTATGTTCAGGTACACAGTAGACAAAATGCTGCATTTATCGTTCGCCGAATTACAATCGTAGACTTCATGCTTTGGCTTCTGTCTCTGATATCAAGGAACGTCAGGATAAATTCGCACCGGCAAATTTGTATTTCAGAGAAGGTAGGACGAGAGAATGACATCTCAAAGCTTCTCAGGGGCATCAAGTGTGATTCTTAGTAGACGCAGCGCGTCCATGTGAGGCGAGTTTGAGCGCCTGTATAGACGTACTAAGGAAACCGCTTTCACACTAAGCTGCAGGTTTTCACATAGAGCTCAGCACTATTGCATATCATCTTGCCCGCATGCTTGAAAGCACATTTGTACATACAATGGTCAGGGATTGTATGTTATGTTGTTTGGCCTTTTTGAAATGCGGGCATATTCCGAGTGTTGTAAGGTTGCGGTTTAATGAGCTTTTCGGAAGAGGTACTTTGTGATTTTGCTGATCTAGGCGCACTTGACACCATTAAACATCCTTAGGACTTGTGCGAGAAGGTGATGTTTCCTATTCCAGTAGAGACTCGAGGCGTAGCAGTCTGGTGATAGTAGCAACATATCGGTCCAGAAATGATTATGTGCACGCGTAGGCTGTTAGATTCGCATAAGTAGTTTTCTGAGGTATGTCCTTAGCTGGTTTCAAGTTCGTTGATTCGTCATAAACAAGTGACTTATGCGTTTTTATAGCGTTTATCGGCCAGTTTGTCTCTTCGCTGCCGTGCTCTACAAGCAAGACAGAGAATCGTAAAACGACTTGGAAATATTTATACAACCCATGTTCCGCCACGCATCAGAACGATCACATTGGATGGCAGGATCGTCATCATGAACATCCGGAATACATTTTGCGCAGATATTCCGTTTAATCATTTGATCAGCGTGACCCATTGTGTAAAAGAGAGATTGTAATTGTGTTCAGAAATAAAAGGCAGATAAGAAGAAGAAGAAGAAGAATGACTTTATTCGTGTTCAAGAATTTCCAGATATGCATCAGCGTAATCAGAATCTAAACGGAAGACGAATGAAATGAATTGCACGTGATAGAAATGTTATTATGGGGATCAAATGCGATAATGTTTTATGCCAGCCTCCATCAGTGACTGAAAGTATTTATTAACGCATTTTCTCATGTTACATGTTTCTGCACATAAACCTTCTGGCGTTGAATGGTTATCCAATTTGAAAAGTTTGCTTCATTCTAATTCATGATCGTATTTGGTAGTATTTTGTGTAGTGCAGATTTATTTTTGTTTCAGGACATAAATGGCGAGACCGATGACCTGCATTGTTTCATTGACGCTAAAGTCTTATTTGTTCATTTTTCTTATATTTTTGGAATACTCACTTGATACGCCACCATGAGCGATTTTTCTATAAGTAAAGTTTCTCCGATCAAACATTCACAACATATTTCTTGCACACTACCGGTTTTGCTGCTTCTAATAACACTCTATTTTCCTGTCAAATAATTAACTAACCTTCGTATATATGACATAATCTATTGTCTATTCTCACGTAGTGCAGCATAATCGGTCAGTGACCATATTTGGGCTATGACTGTGGATAGGCCATACGAACAATTAAAATCCGATCGAAGTGGTATTTCCAAATACATTATGCTCAACACCGCTTTTATCATGATGTATCTCGGTTATAAAAAACATCTCATTGTTTTCGCCAGATGAAAGTGCTACTTGAAGATAAAAAGATTGTTCACAGCATTTTTGAACAATTGTAGCTTACAAACTTCCTAACTGACATTATCCAAAAGCCTGCTGGTTTCATTACTTACGTATCATTAGACGAACTAGCACAAGCAGCCGATAAAATTCTTGAAACAAAGGAAGCTGACCGAATTAAGGTATATTCTGCTCCCGATCGTTTTGCACTGTCCATCTTTGGAATAAAATCAAGTCGCTGAGCATACTATACTCAAAATATAAAACTTGATTATTTTGGCTGGTAGTGAATTCATCATTTTTACGGATCACAAATCATTTAACATTATAGTCTGTAATTGGTATTCAGCATGTGTACCTATAACATGTTCGTTTTCCAGGGCTCGGTTTTGAGTCCGTTTATATTTGTCATTTTTATTGTCGATCAAGCAAATCAGCTTTGCTTAACATGTTAATTTTGCTAATGACTTGGAAATGGTCGATAAGTTAAATAGTGTCGGCATGTTTAATCACGTACAAAATGTTTCTACCGAATAATTGGGTCCTCTTACTAATCGCGCAAAAAAATTCATTTGCTATCTGTTCTAACAGAGAGTATGGTATTCTCTACTCTCTCGACTTACACGAACTTTCTTGCCGTAGAACTAATCAGGACTTAGTAATCATAATCTCTGCAAACTTAAACTGGGCCTGCCAAATCACTGCTGTGTCTCAAAGAGCTACGAGAGAAATTTTTAGCTCCACACCGCCTTATCCTTCATAAAATTAAGTATTCTGCTCCCTCTCTAAAGAATTCTATGGTTTCATATTCAGGCCTGAATTCTTTATTATGAGAAAAACAATTTAGTTAAGCTTGCCAATCGCTAGTTCGGGAGACTTGCGAGTATCAACTACAATAATGGCCTCTTTGAATTATGAGTTTTTCACTTATAGAAAACTTTAAATTTTTTAACGGATCAAGTTATCATAAATTAGAAAATTTCTGTATGTCACTTGTAAGGTTGACATACACGAGGTCAAATTCTCAAGCAATTTGTTAAACTTTCTTGTTTATCGATTTTGTAATTTCTCATATTTTCATTTACAGTGCAAAAGGCTGTGTTTTCTGCGAAACAATACTTGCAGTGGTGAATTATTTCAATCGAACGTCAGACATCATCATGGTACTCGATTTGACTCAATAGATTATCGCCATGTGATGCTAATACTGAGCTGATACTAAAATCCGACCTCACTTATATTAAGGCTAATAATAAAATCAGACCTCACGCAGGTTCGAACTTCACCTTTATGGTATTCTTGTGGTATTTGTAAATTCAGACTTTCGACCTCACATATGACTTTTCACTACATGCTCGAGCGCAGCGTATAATCGGAACATTTGTTTTTGAGCAAACATATGGAATTAGAATCGTCAATAACAAACCTGTGAAATTTTGAACTTTGATCACACTGTAAGGGACACGTTAAGTGTTATGTAGCTTCCAAATTCTTTTTTTTCCTTGCTACTTTCTACTTTTATACAATACTGAATTTTGTGACTCGAATTCGGTTTTGTTTATTTTTCCTTCACAATTTAGAACTTAAACATTTCTTTTTGTAATTATCTTATCGGAAATCTTCTGTTCACATATTTGGTAAAGCTTTTGTTTTAATTCATTGTTTTTGCAATTGTCGGTCATTGTTGTTGAATTTGGTTGCTATTTTGGGCATCAATAATTTGCTTGAATTTGGACGACACTTTGGATGTCATTGTTGTTTTCACGGAAACGTTGGTCAACATTTTGTCTATCTTGTCAGCATTGGTTGAATTTATTGTTGTCATTTGAAACATTTGAGCATTTTTGGCTCACATCATTTTTACAACCCGGTACAGTTGAGGTTTGTCCATTGTTGTTGTCTATTAATCGTGTTATTGAAACCGTAGTAAACTCGAAACATTGTTTTGAATTGTCGAAATAAAAAACGGGTGGTCTACGCGTTACACAACGACTTTAGTCGATACACTCAGTAGAATTAGAAATAGACAAAAGAATACGTTAAACATTTGTAAACAGAACCTTCCAGAATATGCGTACGGATCTTGAGAACAAATATGTATGATGTTGCTGGGGCAGTCAAAGCATTTCATTAGGCGATGTCCACAATTGTGACCGAGGGAGGAAAAGTGGAAGAATTTCATAAAGATGGCTGATCAATACCTGTAAAGATTATATCAATATACGTACAAGGATGTTTAAAGAAAAACGTTTTACACCGCCTCAGGCGTTGCCGCACTGGTATATCCACGGTTTATCTTGGCAGAACTGTGCTTCGGTTGCTCTATATTTTGTAAGTTTTTCTGTGGAAATGGGCACCATGTTCAAGCAGCATATTTGAAAAGTAAAAGTGAAAACATAGAATTAAAACACGTTAGTATCCAGAGTAGCAAAGGATTTGTAATTTGTTCATATTGATAATCACTTCTGAATTATGCATATCTTTTATC
Organism: Atriophallophorus winterbourni; assembly: GCA_013407085.1. Lineage (NCBI taxonomy): Eukaryota > Metazoa > Platyhelminthes > Trematoda > Plagiorchiida > Microphallidae > Atriophallophorus > Atriophallophorus winterbourni. The sequence continues at coordinate 24,085 of JACCGJ010025287.1, forward strand.
GGTCTACCATGGTTGTATCGATTGTTCGTTGACTTACGTTTTCTATCGTATACTGACGCATAAATGTTTCATATTTCATCCCGTCTGAAAGTCTTCCAGCAATGCGTATACTAGTGAAATTCTGAAATTTTCAGTTATTACCAGAGTACACTCAACTTGATAATTCATGAGTTCTTATCTAATTTTTTTAACTCAAATTCTGTAACTTTCTACTGCTAGTTCGATCACCAAGTAACCAGTCGTGTGGTATCTGGTGGAAATGCTTGCATATTGGCTTTTTTATTTCCAGGTGAATAGACTCGTTTAATTTAAAATTTCGTGATTAAAAGTTATCGGGTTTGCGATATTTCTATTTTTGTATTAGTTAAGTTCATTTATCATCAAATCGTCACTGACCAATGTTAAAACCTATAGTCAAGAATTCACTTTGCAGTAAGAGACCCTGAGATTAACAAACCCACCGAGTTGTTTGTACTTGTTTTCGATATCTCGATCGTATGTGTCAAGTGTTGCTACCATCGTCCGTTTCAGTGCAGTTGTGTAAGAACTAACGGCTAGATAGCAATTGACCTGTAGTTTCATTTGAAAAACTTAGTAATTTCATTACAAAATCTGTGTGTAACATAAAGCAAAAATATCAAAATAATTATACAAATCATAATCTTATTCCACAGATAATAATGTGAGAAATTTTTGTACAGCATTTCAAATACCTCGTTATTTACTTGAATTGACTCTATCTAATAATAACTTTGAGTATAAACCTGAGTGACATAAATAAATTATGTCAGCAATCAACTGTCAGTCTTGAACCTGACACAGCAGGCATACCTCCAGCCATATGCAAAATGGGTGGTAAAGACTTTCAACTTCTCCTGCTTAGCCTATTTACCGCATCTATTGAATCTGGTACCTTTCCGGCAGAATGAAAACACTCAATTGTTATACCTAGATACAAATCTGGCTCAAAACACTTAGTTACTAACTACCGACCAATAAATCATACAGCCTTCTTATCAAGATTATTTGAAAAAATTGTAAAGAATGCTATGCTTGAATATCTGACACCTAGTTTCTTTTCTAAGGCACAGCACGCATTCCTTAACAAACGATCCTGCATTACTTGCCAGCTAGAATACATAGACTTTTCTTTTGATCCATTCCGTTCAATAACGAAATACTTCGAACACCAACTGAGCACCTTCTACGGACCAGTGTATGGAGGTTAAAGCGGTCGACGTTCATGATCAGCACGTACAAACACAGAGTCACATGCAGATAATTCGGCTGGGACGTAGAACGGTTGAGCGTAATGTTGAGTTTGAATAACTCGTAGTGATTTCATTACGCTGCGAAGGCGACTGACATATTGTGGATCTGTAATATGTAATGGTGGATAGGAATATGTCAGGAATTCGCAACGTAGTTTCAGTGAACTAACGTACACCATCTCAGCAGCTGAGCAACCCAGGTCTTCTTTTACGGTGGTAGGAATACCAAGAAGCACCGAGGGCAATGTCTCGAACCATCGTTCTGAATTACCGTGACTCATAATTGCGGCTTTGAGTTGCCGGTGAAATCCTCCGACTAAGCCATTTGAAGAAGAATGGTAGTCTGTAGTCTGTATGTGCTCATTCGACGTCACTGATGGTTCAACAAAGATGCGTTTTCCTATCTACACGGAAGCCGAACTAAGCGTCATTGTACCCACAGAACGCAGAAAACACTCTTTATTGACCGTACAATCGGCGAACGGTACTCGAATAACCACATACAATCAACGATTTCTCTCCATCGACTACCTTCTGCGACGTACCTCCCGATGAAGTTTCACTGTTGCCGGAGTCAAACCCTTATCCTGGGAGCCAATTTCTTCTCACACTGTAATCTTTCAGTCAACCTGAGTACACGAAAACAAATTGACAATGTCACAAAGATTCACGCCATCGGCCATTTGTGTAATTCATCCATACAAACTATTCTAGTCCCGATTCCAGATGCTGCACAGAATTACGTTTCTCTTATTAGGGAATTTTCGGATATATTCAAAAAGTGTCACACGACACTCCTCTGAAGCATGACATCAAACATCATATTTCAACCCATGGACCCCCGGTTTCAATAGACCACGCAGACTGGCGCCTAACAAACTTGAAGCTGCCAAACGAGAATTCGAGCATATGATGCAACTCAGAATAATCCGTCCATCGAAATCAAACTTTGGCCACAACTCTCCACATGGTCTGGAGAAAAAACCGTCCATTTGGCAATTATCGTGCTTCAAATCGTGTAACGATCGCGGATAGATATCCTACTGCGCACACACATGACTTCGCACTGCCTCTTCTCGGAAAATCTGTGTTCTCGAAGTTAAATTGAGTGAGGCGATATCATCAAATTTCTGTAGCCGAGTTCATCATCAATGTACACGTAGACGAAAGATAGATTGAGGAAAACTTGGTTCATTATTTCCTGGAAATTATGTGCAGCATTGCGCAGATCAAATGGCAAATTGAGTAATTTAAACAGACTAAATGGAGTGATGTCAGTTTTGGGAATATCTTCCTCGGCTACGGGAATTTGATGATAACGCCTCGATAAATTTAACTTTGAGAACACAGATTTTACGTGAAAAGAAAGTGCAAAGTCATTTGTGTGCGCAATAGGATATCTATCCCGGATCGTTACACGAATTAAAGCACGATAATCGCCAAATGAACGCCTAGCGTCCGGTTTGTTCTTTCCGACCATGTGGAGAGTTGTGGCCAAAGGTGAATTTGATGGACGGATTATTCTGAGTTGCATCATATGCTCGAATTCTCGTTTGGCAGCTTCAAGTTTGTTAGGCGCCAGTCTGCGTGGTCTATTGAAAACCGGGGGTACACGGGTTGAAATATGGTGTTTGATGTCATGCTTCAGAGGAGTGTCGTGTGACACTTTTTGAATATATCCGAAAATTCCCTAATGAGAGAAACGTAATTCGGTGCAGTATCTGAAATCGGGACTAGAATAGTTTGTATGGATGAATTACACAAATGGCCGATGGCGTGAATCTTTGTGACATTGTCAATTTGTTTTCGTGTACTCAGGTTGACTGAAAGATTACAGTGTGAGAAGAAATCGGCTCCAAGGATAGGGGTTTGACAACAGCAACAGTGAAACTCCATCGGGAGGTACGTCGCAGAAGGTAGTCGATGGAGAGTGATCGTTGGCCGTATGTGGTTATTCGAGTACCATTCGCCGCTTGTACGGTCAATAAAGAGTTTTTTCTGCTTTCTGAGTTTGTGAGTGGGATGAGGCTCAGTTTGGCTCCAGCGTCGATAAGAAAACGCATCTTTGTTGAAGCATTAGTGACGAAGAATAAGCAGCTGTTATTATTTCGAGATACAGCTGCCGCTTTTAGTGCCTAGCTTCACGGCTTTCCTGATATAAAGCTGCATGGAATTCTTTCACTACAAGGACGGCTTCGACTTCTGTTTAAGTGCTGTATTTGTGAAGTCAAATGGCTGACCTGAGATTTTAAATCAGATATATCCTTGTTCAAATCTGCACAGCAAGTACAGGGTGTGGAAATGTGTTGGCTGGCCGTGCAGATTGATGTCATAGACGAGAGATGTCATAGACTTTATCTGCATTTTGAGCATGCTTGTGTAGTTTACTGTCTTTTTCCATGATAACCAGAGCTTTGAGCAAATTGTTTGACAAATTCTAGAACAAGATTTGTCGTAGTACTCGTTGATCACCCTTCGGGGCCCCTGTAACTATGACAAATTGTGTAAGTGATGTGAAGTCGTTCGATCTCCGAGCACAGAGCTGTATAAGTGTTGTCGTCAGTTTTGCTCATCGGTGGAACCAATTCGAAAAATAATCACAGATTTGAGCTTATCGTAAGGATCTAAATAAATGAATAAATAAATTTCATTTTTTAAAAATCCAAGTCATGTTGACCATGATTAATAATTTCCAAAAGGTTTGTACAATCAGATTGTAGTATGAACATTCGCAGAAACAATTTTCGAGGTCATTTCTTCACCGGAATTTAACATTCAATGAATATAAAGTTACCACTATTTAAAAGTTGCTTTCAGATAATCTTTACGGGATCTAATATAATATAAAAACACATGTGTTGCGAAGAAAAGTCAATAAATGATCCCTAAAGCACTGGTGTTTAACGGATAATGTCCATCGAGGATAAGGGAAGAATCTCTGTTGTTGATGTTCCAAACTGTTTCATTTAAATTGTTCGAAATGAATTGATCTTTCCTGAATATGAACCGTTTTTCTGTCCGCTGGGCGAAGGTAATTTATTCTACTATTTTGAGGTCTAAGGGCCTGTTTCATTTGGGAGCGGATTCAGAATTATGCCGTGAAGAAAATACTCGGAAGCAAAAGAATTTTCATTTTGAACGTTATGAAAATTTATTCATTATGAATATTCAGAAATGCCATTATTATATAAATCATCAGGCAAAACATCAATGTTAAGAAGATTGCAAATTTTATACACGGTAAGTAATGAATACAGATGTGATTTGAATTCATTTGAAGACGAACTGAGTATTATATATTTTGGAAGGAGATTCCACAGCTTAGCATTTTTATTCAAGAAGAAATTGTCCCTTACTTCAGTACGAAACCTTGATAATTTAATATTTTTTCACGGTTTCTCAAGCTTTAATTAAAATCATGTCGTATATGAAGATTCGAACTTATTTCTATATTATCCGTTGACAGTATTTTAAAGAATAAGATGAGATTATGCTCGAGTCTGCGAAACTATAATAGGTAAAGGTTTAGTTGTATACATCTTTCTATATAAGATTGTTTGGTGGTACAACCGAATATGGATTTTGAGAAAGAAAGTTTTATCTTTTCTGAAACTATGCTTCCGGATTTATTTATATTGGTATACATTATGTTACAATAGTCTAGGATATGAATTGTGAACAATTTATACATTTCTATTTTACAATGAGGTTAAATTACAAATCTATGTATAATATTAATACTTTGCTCGGCTTTGGTAATAAGGTGGCGTATCTGTTCGTTGAAAGTGAGTGATGCAGAATATCGAAATACTAATTCACACGTGCTGTCAATCATTTGAATTGGCTTATTTTTGAGAAGGATTGAGTTATTTTGTATCGTGCATCTTATAGGCGTAAAATTGGATTTTGCTGTTGAGAACTTTAGACCATTATTTGTCGCCCAATCTGCAAATGCAGCTAAATCTTTGTTTAGTCGAGCTATATAAGTTTGTGCTTGATTAGCTGGAAAAGTGATAACGACTTTCATGTCATCGGCGAATAACAACAGTTTGCTATGTGGAATGACGTTATGTATGTCATTGATATCTACAGTGGAACCCGGGTACAACGAGTCGCAGGGAAAAGAGTAAAATGTTCGTTAAAAGCGGAGTTCGTTGCAAGTAGAACACATTGTCATACATGTGATTTTGCCGCCGTTTTTCTGTACACGTTTAAACAATGTAGAAGTGAAGAATGTCTTACCTTTGTGTGTTTCTGCATGCGTGTAATTCATCCGAAGTTCATGGTAATAATAGTAAATTTATTATGAAACGAAGTAGTTAAATCATCTTGCACACACTGACAGTCCAATCTCACGTTTTCCTGAAGTATTTGGCAATACTCTTTTGTTCAAGTTTTGACTTCGCCACCGCCTCGATTTCTCTCCCCACCATTTCAAGTTGTCTTCCGACATCTCTTCCTTCTATCCTAAAAAATCTTCTGCAGAGATCAAAAGCACTCCTGGCATCTTTTACAGAGGCAACTACGACTTCTGTTGTAGTGGGCCAAAATTATGAGTCTAGCACTACACATAGAATGGCAAAAATGGAAAGAACTCACTAACAGACCAAAGGAGCAAGTGTCCAAAGGGAGATCAGTAACGTCCAACGATAGCGAGGTAATCCACACAGAAAAATCCAAGAAATGGAATCCAAGGTACAGAAAGCGCTAAAATGTTGGAGAATGCGTTTATCACAAATTTGGGCACGGAGTAATGCACGCGGACTTCGCAACCAGGGAAGAAGACAAAGTTCCAGTTCTAAATTGTATTGACCGCCAAAAAGTTTATTGTACAAACATTGATACAGATGAAGTATACATGGCCAAAAATTGTATGTACAAAATACGAAGTTACAAAGTGGGTGTAGTTCACTACAGTGTCACTGTCTTCGTCCGACAATGGCACTGCGGCTGTATCAGTCACAGAGAATTCACGTGATTTTCTTGTGCGTGCGTGCGAGTCAGTTAGCACACTGTAGGCCAGGCTGCCTGTGTCTCACCAAGCTGTGTGTCAGTTCTATTCTTATCGCACTGCAAAACTCTTGACGGAGCGTTATGGGTTGAAGGCAAGACAAAGCGAGTTCGTTGTATGTATGAACTTTATTGAACAAAACATAGCTGTCGAGAACGTGCACAGTGTTCGTAATAGGTGAGATTCTTAACGAACAGATTCGTTGTACCAATGTTTTAAATGGGCTAACAAAGAAGAAATTTATTTGGGAAATCATGGTGCGTTCGATCAAACCAGGAATTCGTTGAAAGCGAGTTCGTTGTAGGTGGGTTCTACTGTATGAGGAACACTAAGGGGCCTAATACGCTACCTTGAATCACCCCACTGGGAATAGATAGACTGCGAGATCTATGGCCAATAACTTCAACGGAGTAAGTGCGACCGGTAAGAAAAAAGTTAACCAGGAAAGAAGATTACCACCGATGCCATATGATTCAAGTTTCGATAATAATAACTTATGAGGATCAGTATCAAATTCTTTATCGATGAAGTAATATAGTCTAGGTATTCAAGCTGGCATGTAATGTTGGATATTTTATTCAGGATGCCATGTTGAACTCTAAAGAAGACACTTGGAGATGAGTGATTTAACATAGCGTTTTTTACTATTTTTTCAAGTAATCTAGATGGAATTGCTGTGTGGTTAATTGGGCGATAAATTGATACCGTGTGCATGGAGCCAGATTTATGTCTGGGTGTAACGACAGAGCATTTCCATTCCAAAGGGAAGATTCCAGATTCGATTGAAGTGTTAAATAAGTTCGGGTGGAATGCCTGTTATGTCTGGCTTGAGACTTCATTAATGTCACTCAGATTTATGCATATAGTGTTTAATACAGTAGGTGCCCGAAATGTTTTAGTGACATCTATATAGATGGTGGCAATGGAGGTTAAAAGCATTCTGACAACGCCGTTGTAGCGTGTGCGTTGCGTTCGAACACGGTATAACTCGAACAGAGCTTCGATTTGTGCAAACCAGAGACTTGGGTCTGTAGTGTCGAAAAGGGGTCATGTAAATTCATTGATAACATCATCTTTCTTCTAGTCTTCATTATTTGTATTATGTTTCATGGTGCAAATCGAATTGTATGCGTGTTCGAGCTCACCCAATTTGCAGTGGTTATTGAACAATGGATCGTGAGATGTGTGGATTCCAGTTATATCCACATACAATTTCGCCTTCGATACAACTACAGAAAAACGAATACCGTGCGTGGGCGAAGAGTGTTTTGTAATTAGTGTGAGTTGACTATTTACAACAAATGAACATCGTTCACTGAGTTAGCGAACAGAAAATCGTTGAAAGGAAATCGATAAATCAATATGGCGTTATCTGCAATCGAAACGAAACGTTAATGTCTAAGTTAACAAATTAAGATGATAAAAAATATAAGACTGTACAAATTACTATAGAACGCGCATTGAATGACCTCTTGTAAAATTGTTCATGTAGTCTGTTCGGCTATATATGTTAAGCAAGTGTCACCTGCAGCTGAATACTTATTGTACTAATCTGTTGGGCCGTTAAAATATTAATCAACAGACTTCACTAGCAAAAATGTTTGCGTGTAATCGGAAGATGCTATATAAGTATGTAAACGATTAATAAAATCTTCACTCTGGTTTTCCCCATTCAGAAACAAATGATGGCCCGACTACGACTGTTGAAGATGCGGTGAATATTTTGAATTTTTCAGAGGCGTTACCTATCCGTCTCCCGACTCCACTGCCTTACCATATTTCTTTGGCTACATTTACTGCTGACCACGTACGAAACAAGATAATGCTACTTTATAGGAATTCCTCTGCCTAAATCGACCATAACACGCCAAGTGCACTATAAGTAGTCGCCGATATCCTTTGTGGAGGCATTGCCTGGTATTTCCGGCGCTTATTAGATACTGCTGAAGTGCCACGTGGCTGAAAAAAAGAATAATAACAACAATATTAAACGGAAGAAACCGTGTGACACAAGAAATTATCACCCATTCATATTAACTTCTGTACTGTTCAAAAATAAAGAAGTCAATCATTGCAGAATATATGATGAATTCATTAAAAATTTTGGGTCTCATTACTAGCAAACAGAATGGATTTTGCCGAGGCCATTTGTGCACCTCCAACTCACACCTTGTAAGGGGCCTTTGGACCATATTTGTTATCGTTGGTTATCAGAAGGATGTCATATACTTAGACTTTGCCAAGCTTTTCGACAGAGTTCACCACAAGGTAATTCAATACTACCTACACATTCTTATAATTGGTCCCCCACTATCAATATGGATAGCTCCATTTCTGACTTACATAACTCTACGTGTACGAGTAAACGAGACTCTTTCCCAATTTTTCCTAGCTTAATGTGGTGCACCCTAAGGATCGGGTCTTGGTTCACGCCTATTTTTTTATACAGCAGTGACATAGTTAATGGAATGATATCACCGATCCTCATAATCGCTGATGATATCAAAATCTGGCTCGAGCTTTTCTGGCATACCGACAATACCGACTTGCAGTCCGATTTGTATAAACTTTACACATGTTCAGTGTCGAACCACTTTTTGTTTAATATGAGAAGATGTCGTGTACTGCGTATCTGAGAACAGGGTAACCCCACCTGCAAGTTGGGCTACGCACCACTCATCGTTAGCCAAAAAATTGACCTTCGGATGTTGGTTTAGAACGAGTTAGGAAGTTCCGCTCAATGAATCAAAGCAGACACTGTGCTGAATCGTAATGTTAGTTTCTTGAATCCTGCTTTAGGTAGATTTGACTTAGGTTTTTTCTCGTCCATTCTGAATGGTTAGGCCCGACTGGAGTTGAAGTATGTTGTTTCCGTTTGAAACCCATGGCTGAAGCATAAGGAACTTCTACTTGAACTCCCGCAATGTCATGTCACGATGCTGGTCAAAGGGCTTCAATTTAATAACTACCATGGACTTCTAACCACACTAAATTATTCATATCAAAATACCATCAAATCCGCGGGGATTTGACATTGAAGTGTCAAGTAATAGCGGAAAAAACGCATCCGTGTAGAGGAATGTTCTAACTCATAGCCATTTTTTAAAGATCCGTCATCAAAAAAGTTGTTTGGAATGGCGCAAACACATTTTCGCTGTTCCCATAGCTTGAGCCTTAAACGATCTAACTTTTTGCTTGGTGATTGCTCCTTGCCTTTCTATTTTTTAAACAGCCTCTCAATATTCCCTTGTTTACTTTACTTCATAACGTTTGAAATACCATACCTTTCTATAATCTATGTTACTCTATTTTTTCCGTTTTTAGGACACATTCTGCTCTCAACAGGAACAATCCACGCTTTCTTCGATTCGCTCGTATCTAATCACACGAACTCTCGGATACTTATGCAAAAAATCCTGTGTTTACCTTTTAAATTATTACCAGAATATACTATTGACTGTTGAATATTGACATATATTCCATTCACAGGTACACACGCTTGTGATTCCTACATAACAATCCTGGTTGTGGATGGTGTTTTTAACAACATCTCCGAAAAAAGCTAGGCATTTGTTTCCACTTGATCGACGATCGCCCTGTGTTACTGATAATGATAGAAGTACTCCCGCGTAATTTGAAACGGTGCTAAGATAGGCTGAATCACCATAAGAAGTTAACTGCACGGTTTCTGAACAACCTAAAATTGCTACACCGTTATATAAACGACAAAAGAAATGTGAAAAATGTTATCCTCAACTGAAAATTTGAGGCGGCTCCACATCAACTTTTACGGAAGCCGCAAAAACCCTGAAGGATCACTATTGCCAACCATCCTGGTTCAATATCACCCCACCCTCACCTAGACTCTCGACTATTCTGTTCACCGCTAAACGCGTATATGAAGAGATCATGAGGCTCCGTGAAAATTCATCACCGGGAGTAGGCCGAATCACACCGAAAGCATTGCGTCCGGTTGCTGCACAACCTTTTGAACCACTTTCCATGTACTTCCAACGTTTGTTCGATACCTCCCATGCTCCCGAATTTCGGAAACAGGGAATCATTACCCCAATCTATAAATGTGAAATCCGCAGTGATCCTGCGAAATATCACGTAGTCACTCTGTTCCCTGTGCTTACCAAATATTGTATTGTTGTTTGTTTGTATTGTATTGTATATATTGAACCCGACGATTTGATAGCTTTCATCGAGAACACGAATCCTGTCGCTATCGAACAACATGGCGTTCGCCGCAAAACTCCTGTACAACAAACCGGCTTTTGGAGCGAGACAGCTGAACCGAAGCTGTCGATGTAAGTTATGGTGTTGATGTTATATACCTGAATTTCTCCAAATCTTTTGACCGTGGTTAACTACGCTATTTTACTTCAAAAGCTTGGCCTACTTGGAATTGGTAACCCACTCAGCTCAATGACACTTCGCGTTAACGTCAGACACATGCTTTTGATTGCCTTTTAATACAATGCGGATTTCCACAGGGCTCTGTACTCGATCCGCGTCTTTTTTGATGTTCTTTGACGACATTGGAGCATGTGTGAACTCACTGTTTCTCATGTTCGCAGCGCATCCTCTCTTTCTCGAATGATTGTGATGACCTGCGGACGGATCTTACCTCCATTCATAACTGCGCAATGTCGAACAAGCTCACTTTCAACCCACAAAAATGCCGATCTCACCCTGGCAAACCTAGGTACAAGGTAGGGTGCGTCGAACTATAGGTGAGTATGTTAGAAAAAGACCTTGGCGTATTGGTTCAAAGTGATCCTAGTTGCTCAGTACAATGTTCCCTCTCATCCTCAGTCGCCAATAGCAACGTTGGGCTCCTCAAAAGGGTCTTCGGGTGTTTTGACCGCCGCCACTTTCCCTCGCTACTACTACGTCAAAACACACCTCGAATATGAGTTCTCCGTTTGGTCTTCATGGCTAAAGCGTGATCATCACGTCCTAGAGCAGGCTCAACGGAGATTCACAAAGCTCTCCTTCCACAGATCTATGTACAAATGAACGACCAACGTCAGAAGGTTCAGCGCATATCGGGAGTCAACACGGTGGGTCGTGATTGATCGATTTACCTGGCGCGCAAGTTCAACATTTTCGGTCGTGATAGATTTTTATATTTTATTATATTTTTGTCATCATGGCTGATATTGAATCAAACACGAACCTCCGTTCTTACAGTAAGGTTACTCGAGGTTTCATTTAATGTAAAACAACGGGTGAAAGCCAACCTTCAATAAAAGTAGAGCATAAATCCAGCAAAAAACGAACGAGGATCTTGCCAAACGCCAACATTTGTGGCAAGGAAGAATGCTCCATAGCCTTCTCTGAAGGAATTGAGTGTAGCAGTTGCTCCACGTGGTTTCGGGTTATCAACGTCAAAATTAAAAGAGCATCGACAGAGCACAAACTTAACATGTTTTCGCGTACACGGTTCCTAAAAACCGATTATCCGCTCTCTGCTTACTTTGCTCGATCAGCAGAAAGAGATCATCTCGTCACTGGGAGCACGCGTGAAACTACTCGAAACAAAGTTCGCCAACTGTTCAACATAACCTTATTCTTCTAAGGACGCTTATATCCATGGAGGATACGAACAGAAAAGCTGCTGCTGCAAACCGAGCATGGTAGGCTATTAGTCGGTCGTTCTCGGCGATTACTCCACAAATGTTTCGCATTCTTTATTCCACATACGTGAGACCAGTTTTGGAATAGGGTTTGCCAGCCACCTATCCACAAACTAAGGGAGAACGTGACCAGTTGGAAAAGTTCAAAGGCGGGCGACGAAAAGAGTACAAAGATTGAAATCAATTCCTTATGTGGAGAGAGTTCAACGCCTCATCCTCATGTCTCTCAGTAATCGGTGCGTGCGCTACGACCTGCTGATAACTCGTCGCATATTACTGGGAGCTTATGGTGACGAGCTGCTCGAGTTTTTCCCTCTCGCGGCGGACTCAAGAACCCGTGGCTATGCTCTAAATCTTCAAACGCGAAGGACACTACGCCTAATACAGGGATTCACACTCTTAACAAGAATTTTTAACTTGTGGAATGCGCTTCCGGAAGAGGTTATTTCATCAACATCTGAAAACCAATTCAAGCAAATAGTGGATAAGGTACTGCTTGTAATCACGGCGAAACTGTACAACTGAGGTTCTCCTGGACTATGTTGCTGATATAAAGAGATGCGGCTTACAAGAGCTTGACCCTCTATCGTCTCTCAAGAAGAAGAAAAAGATTATCCGCCCCAAGATTGCCACCAAGCTTGGCTACTCCGAAGTTATTGCTGCGTCACCTCGTGTGCCTATTGATCTCCATATCTCGAAGCCACAATTAGTCTATTCGATGGATGCAACACGTCCTCCTGCTAATCAACATAAAAACCATATGCAGAATTCTCGGGATGGGAGAATGATAGTAATCTGCACAAATGTACCCGAATCCAAGTCGCCGTGTTTCAAAGAACGTCTATCTGAAGACTTTTCGCAATGGGGTCAAATTTGCCGTACCCTTCCAGTTTCCTCGGAAGCCGATAGCGTGGTGGGTTAGTCCAGGCCTACGAATTCGCCTCACCTAGGAGAACCCAGACTTCTCCGTGTCACATAAAGTCCCTTGAAGCAGCTGAAACCATGCTTCTCTCCCCTACCCCAATCCGCATCTTCGCGGACCTACCATGGGCAGCACGGCAAGCCAAGAAAAAACCCTCTTTTGACTGGAAGCATGACAGTGACAAACGTAGCATATATGTACACGGCATTCCAGAGCTTTCCGACACTGACGAATGCAAAAGCAACATCCACGACTGTGAGCAAAGGCGTTTCATACAACAGCAATCTGACATAACGGGCACACTCACAACATCGCTTAAACGCCTACCTAAGTCACTGAACTACAAAGGCAGTGCCCCCGAATTACCAAGATAACATTCCAGTACGAAAGTATGGTCACGTTGGCGCTCAACTGTTGGTGTGTGAAAACTCCTTCAGAAATTCGCCTTCGATCGTCTATCAATATCAATCGGATTAGATCTGAGCAAAAAATTACCGACTCAACACCCGAGGTCGATCAGCCGGAATTATATGAAGCAGCCGAAGAACTGATGTTCGAAAACATGTCGATCGAACCACCACTGGGTCATGCTGATCATGTCGTATTTGACTACCTGTGCTACTCTCATTTTGCGGGGATACCGGACACCATTACTCGGAGGACTACGAACTACACGCTACTACGTGAGCTTGTTGCCGCGAACACGTGGGACTTGCTACATACTGCGCAACTTGATACTGCTTGGAGTTTTTTGTTACAAGATGGCACATTACTTCACCTATCGTCGACGATGAAGGCAATACCAGCAAAACATGACTGACCGACAATTAGAAGCCGAACCAGAAAAATGATTGCACTACGGAATCTTGCATGGCATAATTTCTCTTGATGCCCCATTCCAGAGAACTGGGAATTCTACAGATTATTGCGAAACCAGTGTACATCTCTCAAACGTGATGATCAATTCCTTTATCAACAACAGCTAACCTTGAGACTTCTAGACAACCCTAAGCTGCTATATACGGAGATCAACGCTCGGAGGAAAGTGAAAACAGGCATCCCTTCGCTCAAGACACCCTCGGGTCTATCCACATCACCTGAAGAACTCGCCGCCACGTCCTCCAGTGCATGACGGACTTGCGGATAGTTGCTTTGGCGTTAGCATCGTTGATCCTTGTAAGCTGGGGAGAAAAGACTGGAAAAGTGTTAGTCGGTTATAGCTATATGAGTGGTATGTAAGTATAGTGGGGGTAGATTGGAATGGTGAAAGATAAACGAAAGTCACTCGAAAGTCGATTGTCATATGTGTTTGTCTAGGCGTTGCTTGAACGAGGACAGTGACTCTGCACCTACCACCTCCGGTGGGAGAGCGTTCCAGACACGGCATAGGCAAAGGGGTAGGAAATACCTTCGACAGTTCAATCGGCTGTTCTGATGAGCGATCTTGAGATTGCGCCCACCATGATTGTGTCGATTGGATAAAGGCATCAGGGACTTGCAAGGATGCTGATTCTCAGTGAGAATGCGAAAGGCCAAAAGCAAATCTCTGCGGAGGAGTCGTTAGCGTATTGAGAAGAGGCCGCTATACTGCAGCCGTTTTTCGTAGGACATGTTTTGAAAGCCGTTGATAAGCTTTGTTGCTCGCCGTTGTGGCTGTTCGAGGGCGTTCGTGTTTTGTTGGAGCCACGGATGCCACACGATGACTGCATATTCGAGCGGGGGTGGATGTAAGCGGACAGTAGCTGTGGAAATATTCGTCGGTCAAAGGGCCTGAAAAGTTGCCTCAGAAGCCCAGCACTATGGTCTTCCGTTTTTGCAGCCGTGTCGCACTGGATGAAGCAGCCCAAGCCTTTCTGTTCGATGACGCCGAGGTCGCTTACCTGATCCACATGTTGCAAAGTTCATCTGCAGTGTGTGACTGTACGGCACTTTGCCTGGATCAGGCTTGTGCTTTCATGACATGACAAAGTTCATCACGCAAGTAACGACTTGGGCAGCTCCAGCCAGTGCGACAAGGCTGCAAGAACCGCGATCCACAGTGTTGGTCTTCCGAGTCGACTTTTCAGACCCTTTGACCGACGAATATTTCCACAGCTACTGTCCGCTTACATCCACCCCCGCTCGAATATGCGGTCATCGTGTGGCATCCGTGGCTCCAACAAAACACGAACGCCCTCGAACAGCCACAACGGCGAGCAACAAAGCTTATCAACGGCTTTCAAAACATGTCCTACGAAAAACGGCTGCAGTATAGCGGCCTCTTCTCAATACGCTAACGACTCCTCCGCAGAGATTTGCTTTTGGCCTTTCGCATTCTCACTGAGAATCAGCATCCTTGCAAGTCCCTGATGCCTTTATCCAATCGACACAATCATGGTGGGCGCAATCTCAAGATCGCTCATCAGAACAGCCGATTGAACTGTCGAAGGTATTTCCTACCCCTTTGCCTATGCCGTGTCTGGAACGCTCTCCCACCGGAGGTGGTAGGTGCAGAGTCACTGTCCTCGTTTAAGCAACGCCTAGACAAACACATATGACAATCGACTTTCGAGTGACTTTCGTTTATCTTTCACCATTCCAATCTACCCCCACTATACTTACATACCACTCATATAGCTATAACCGACTAACACTTTTCCAGTCTTTTCTCCCCAGCTTACAAGGATCAACGATGCTAACGCCAAAGCAACTATCCGCAAGTCCGTCATGCACTGGAGGACGTGGCGGCGAGTTCTTCAGGTGATGTGGATAGACCCGAGGGTGTCTTGAGCGAAGGGATGCCTGTTTTCACTTTCCTCCGAGCGTAGATCTCCGTATATAGCAGCTTAGGGTTGTCTAGAAGTCTCAAGGTTAGCTGTTGTTGATAAAGGAATTGATCATCACGTTTGAGAGATGTACACTGGTTTCGCAATAATCTGTAGAATTCCCAGTTCTCTGGAATGGGGCATCAAGAGAAATTATGCCATGCAAGATTCCGTAGTGCAATCATTTTTCTGGTTCGGCTTCTAATTGTCGGTCAGTCATGTTTTGCTGGTATTGCCTTCATCGTCGACGATAGGTGAAGTAATGTGCCATCTTGTAACAAAAAACTCCAAGCAGTATCAAGTTGCGCAGTATGTAGCAAGTCCCACGTGTTCGCGGCAACAAGCTCACGTAGTAGCGTGTAGTTCGTAGTCCTCCGAGTAATGGTGTCTGGTATCCCCGCAAAATGAGAGTAGCACAGGTAGTCAAATACGACATGATCAACATGACCCAGTGGTGGTTCGATCGACATGTTTTAGAACATCAGTTCTTCGGCTGCTTCATATAATTCCGGCTGATCGACCTCGGGTGTTGGGTCGGTAATTTTTTGCTCAGATCTAATCCGATTGATATCGATAGACGATCGAAGGCGAATTTCTGAAGGAGTTTTCTATCGGTTCACATACCAAAAGTCGAGCGCCAACGTGACCATACTTTCGTACTGGAATGTCATCTTGGTAATTCGGGGGCACTGCCTTTGTAGTTCGGTGACTTAGGTAGGCGTTTAAGCGATGTTGTGAGTGTTCCCGTTATGTCAGATTGCTGTTGTATGAAACGCCATTGCTCACAGTCGTGGATGTTGTTTTTGCATTCGTCAGTGTCGGAAAACTCTGGAATGCCGTGTACATATATGCTACGTTTGTCACTGTCATGCTTCCAGTCAAAAGAGGGTTTTTTCTTGGCTTGCCGTGCTGCCCATGGTAGGTCCGCGAAGATGCGGATTGGGGTAGGGGAGAGAAGCATGGTTTCAGCTGCTTCAAGGGACTTTATGTGACACGGAGAAGTCTGGGTTCTCCTAGGTGAGGCGAATTCGTAGGCCTGGACTAACCCACCACGCTATCGGCTTCCGAGGAAACTGGAAGGGTACGGCAAATTTGACCCCATTGCGAAAAGTCTTCAGATAGACGTTCTTTGAAACACGGCGACTTGGATTCGGGTACATTTGTGCAGATTACTATCATTCTCCCATCCCGAGAATTCTGCATATGGTTTTTATGTTGATTAGCAGGAGGACGTGTTGCATCCATCGAATAGACTAATTGTGGCTTCGAGATATGGAGATCAATAGGCACACGAGGTGACGCAGCAATAACTTCGGAGTAGCCAAGCTTGGTGGCAATCTTGGGGCGGATAATCTTTTTCTTCTTCTTGAGAGACGATAGAGGGTCAAGCTCTTGTAAGCCGCATCTCTTTATATCAGCAACATAGTCCAGGAGAACCTCAGTTGTACAGTTTCGCCGTGATTACAAGCAGTACCTTATCCACTATTTGCTTGAATTGGTTTTCAGATGTTGATGAAATAACCTCTTCCGGAAGCGCATTCCACAAGTTAAAAATTCTTGTTAAGAGTGTGAATCCCTGTATTAGGCGTAGTGTCCTTCGCGTTTGAAGATTTAGAGCATAGCCACGGGTTCTTGAGTCCGCCGCGAGAGGGAAAAACTCGAGCAGCTCGTCACCATAAGCTCCCAGTAATATGCGACGAGTTATCAGCAGGTCGTAGCGCACGCACCGATTACTGAGAGACATGAGGATGAGGCGTTGAACTCTCTCCACATAAGGAATTGATTTCAATCTTTGTACTCTTTTCGTCGCCCGCCTTTGAACTTTTCCAACTGGTCACGTTCTCCCTTAGTTTGTGGATAGGTGGCTGGCAAACCCTATTCCAAAACTGGTCTCACGTATGTGGAATAAAGAATGCGAAACATTTGTGGAGTAATCGCCGAGAACGACCGACTAATAGCCTACCATGCTCGGTTTGCAGCAGCAGCTTTTCTGTTCGTATCCTCCATGGATATAAGCGTCCTTAGAAGAATAAGGTTATGTTGAACAGTTGGCGAACTTTGTTTCGAGTAGTTTCACGCGTGCTCCCAGTGACGAGATGATCTCTTTCTGCTGATCGAGCAAAGTAAGCAGAGAGCGGATAATCGGTTTTTAGGAACCGTGTACGCGAAAACATGTTAAGTTTGTGCTCTGTCGATGCTCTTTTAATTTTGACGTTGATAACCCGAAACCACGTGGAGCAACTGCTACACTCAATTCCTTCAGAGAAGGCTATGGAGCATTCTTCCTTGCCACAAATGTTGGCGTTTGGCAAGATCCTCGTTCGTTTTTTGCTGGATTTATGCTCTACTTTTATTAAGCTCGTTGTTCATTTTCCGTGCCGACTAGACCTAAAGGATCTAAGTCATACATCCGCAGCAGAACCAGAAAGTGGATACACCGCAGGAACGAGGCCTGGCAAAACTTTAGAGTAAGTCAAGCTCACTCCGATTGGGAACAATACCGTATGCTTCGAAATCATTGCACAGCATTACTGCGTCACGACAAGTTATCCAGCCAAACCAAGCTCACTGCTAAATTTTTAGATAATAAAAAGTTACTCTACCAGTTTATCAACAACAAACAGAAAGTTCGTACTGGTATCCCTTCGCTTACCACCAAGCACGGCAACACGACTACCACAAAGGAAGCTGCAAATGCTTTGAAGGAACATTATATGCCAATATTTCAAGGATCTTCGGTGTCTCCTCATATCTCTCTTCCTCCTTGTTCATCCTCTTTTCTTATTTCAAGTGTTGATTTTACCCCTTCGGCCGTCCGAAACAAAATTTTGCAACTGCGCACCAACTCGTCCCCGGGAATCGACGGCATTACACCGAAAGCATTGCAGGCGGTTGCCGATCAGCTTTTTGAACCTCTAGCGCACTACTTCCAGCGTTTATTGGATGCCTCCGAAGTCCCAGATGGCTGGAAAGACGGAATCATCACCCCACTTTTTAAAATGGCAACCGCAGTGACCCAGCAAATTATCGCCCGGTCACGTTGCTTCCTGTCCTCTCGAAGGTGATGGAATCGATTATCGCCGATCACATTATGACTGTGATGGAGTGCTCGAATGTACTCACAGCGGGGCAGCATGGTTTCAGGCGGGGTCGATCATGCACTTCTAACTTACTATTCGCCAAGGACCATTGGACCAAAGCCGCTGATGAAGGGTATGGTGTAGACGTCATATATTTAGACTTCTCCAAGGCGTTCGACAGAGTTGATCATGCGATACTCCTTGAGAAATTACGAGCAATTGGAATAGGACCTCCGCTGTTAACATGGATGGCAGCATTTCTTGGTCCTAGATCTCTGCGTGTACGAGTCAGGGATGAGCTCTCCGAACCTTTCCCAGTTTACTGCGGCGTACCCCAAGGATCCGTTCTTGGTCCGCGTTTGTTTTTGTTGTTTATCAACGATATTACAAAATATGTGACATCTCCACTCCTTCTATTTGCCGATGATATAAAATTATGGCGCGTCATCCGCTCACCCACGGACAACAGAGATCTACAGTCGGACCTCACCTCATTACAGTGCTGGGCCGCTTGTAATAATCTCCCGTTCAACACCGACAAATGTCGCGTACTATTGGTGCGTCGGCGAGGAGATCCCGTGTACTCTCTAGGTGGAACTCGCTTACAGTTCTGCAAGCAGGAGAAAGACCTCGGCGTGTTGACGCAAGACGATCTGGGTTGTTCTGCTCAGTGCGCCCAGGCATCCACCGTGGCGAACCGGAATGTTGGACTTCTCAGAAGAGCGTTCGGTTCGTTTGACCCCCGGCTTTTCAAGCACCTATTAAATGCGTATGTTCGACCACACTTGGAATATGCAGCTTCTGTCTGGAATCCATGGTTAAAGCGCGATCAACACATCATGGAGCAGCCCCAACGACGAGCTACGAAGTTAGTCAAGGGTTTGCGTTACGCCAGTTACAAAGCTCGACTCCAAGTGCTTAATCTCTTCTCTACGAAGTACCGTCGCATTCGCGGCGATATGATTTTGACTTACCGCATTTTGACGGAAGATGGACACCCGTGCAGCGGGATGCTGTCGTTGGCCCCACCTTCCGGGAATCGCGGACACCACCTCAAGTTATCCCATCAGTACAGCCGACTTGAATGCCGAAGCAATTTTTTCGCGCTTCGGGTCCCTCGCACCTGGAACTCCCTACCCCCATCAGTTATTTCCGCCCCCTCTCTTAGCATTTTTAAGGAGCGCCTTGATCTCCACTTTTTCAATATACTGCGCAATGTTTAACTTCATTCATATTTGTACTCATTGATACTGCACCCTTCTTTTCTTTCCAGCGTATATTCGCGTTCAAATTCCTTCGAAACTGCCCAAACTTCCACGGACCCATATTTTGAACATTGTCGTGTGGTTACCCTACAAGCTTTTGGCTTGAACCCCAACCTTTTCACTGTCCAAGAACGCACCCATTATCCCCGTCCATAACAATCACTTTTAATTTCGACCCATTATGTACAATATCCTGTGGTTATTTTTAAGCTTGCAGCTATTTTTACCACAATAAACTATTGACTATTGACTATTGAAGGTTGGCCTTTTACCCGTTGTTTACATTAACCCGGCAAACCTCGAGTAACTTTTACCCTAAGAACGGAGTGTTCGTTGTTTGATTTCAATAATCGGCCATGATGACAAAATATTAATAAATTGAAAAAATCTATCACGATCCGAACCATGTCAACTTGCGCGCCCAGGGAAATCGACAAGCAGACCAACGTTTTGACTCCCGACTATGCACTCAAACCTTCTGACGTTGGTCGTTCATTTGTACATAGATCTGTGGAAGGAGAGCTTCGTGAATCTCCGTTAAGCCTGCTCTAGGACGTGATGATCACGCTTTAGCCATGAAGACCAAACGGAGAACTCATATTCGAGGTGTGTTTTTGACGTAGTAGTAGCGAGGGAAAGTGGCGGCGATCAAAACACCCGAAGACCCTTTTGAGGAGCCCAACGTTGCTATTGGCGACTGAGGATGAGAGGGAACATTGGACTCAGCAACTAGGATCACTTTGAACCAATACGCCAAGGTCTTTTTCTAGCATACTCACCTATAGTTCGGCGTACCCTACCTTGTACCTAGGTTTGCCAGGGTGAGATCGGCATTTCTGTGGGTTGAAAGTGAGCTTGTTCGACATTGCGCAGTTATGAATGGAGATAAGATCCGTCTGCAGGTCATCACAATCATTCGAGAAAGAGAGGATGCGCTGCGAAAATTAGAAACAGTGAGTTCACACAAGCTCCAATGAACATCAAAAAAGGACGCGGATCGAGTACAGAGTTCTGTGGAAATCCGCATTGTTTTGAAAGGCAATCGAAAGCGTTTGTCTGACGGTAACGCGAAGTGTCATTGAGCGGAGTGGGTTACCAATTCCAAGTAGGCCCAGCTTTTGCAGTAAAATAGCGTAGTTAACCACGGTCGAAAGATTTGGAGAAATTCAGGTATATAACATCAACACCATAACTTACATCGACAGCTTTTGTTCAGCTGTCTCGCTCTAAAAGCCGGTTTGTTGTACAGGAGTTTTGCGGCGAACGCCATGTTGTTCGACAGCGACAGGATTCGTGTTCTCAATGAAAGCTATCAAATCGTCGGATACAATATATACAATACAATACAACCATACAACAATACAATATTTGGAAAGCATAGGGAACAGAGTAACTACGTGATATTTCGCAGGATCACTGCGGTTTTTACATTTATAGATTGGGGGAATGATTCCCTGTTTCCAATATTCGGGAGCATGGGAGGTATCGAACAAACGTTGGAAGTACATGGAAAGTGGTTCACAAAGTTGTGCAGCAACCGGACGCAGTGCTTTCGGTGTGATTCGGCCTACTCCCGGTGATGAATTTTCACGGAGCTGCATCATCTTTTCATATACGCGTTTAGCGGTGAACAGAATAGTCGAGAGTCTAGGTGAGGGTGGGGTGATATTGAACCAGGATGGTTGGCAATAGTGATCCTTCAGGGTATTTGCGGCTTCCATAAAAGTCGATGTGGAGCCGCCTTAAATTTTCAGTTGAGGATACCATTTTTTCACATTTCTTTTGTCGTTTATATAACGGTGTAGCAATTTTAGGTTGTTCAGATACCGTGCAGTTAACTTCTTATGGTAATTCAGCCTATCTTAGCACCGTTTCTATCATTATCAGTAACACAGGGCGATCGTCGACCAAGTGGAAACAAATGCCCAGCTTTTTTGGAGATGTTGTTAAAAACACTATCCACAACCAGGATTGTTATGTAGGAATCACAAACGTGTGTATCTGTGAATGGAATATGTCAATATTCAACAGTTAATAGTATATTGTGGTAATATTTGAAAAGTTAAACACAGGATTTTTTACATAATGATTCGAGTGTTCGGGTGATTAGATACGAGCGAATCGAAGAAAGCGTGGATTGTTCCCGTTGAGAGCAAAATGTGTCCTAAAAACGGAAAAATACAGTAACATGGATTATAGAAAGGTATGGTATTTCAAACGTTATGAAGTAAAGTAAACAAGGGAATATTGAGAGGCTGTTTAAAAATAGAAAGGCAAGGAGCAATCACCAAGCAAAAAGTAAGATCGTTCAAGGCTCAAGCTATGGGAACAGCGAAAATGTGTTTGCGCCATTCCAACCAACTTTGTTGATGACGGATCTTTAAAAAATGGCCATGAGTTAGAACATTCCTCTACCCAGGTGCGTTTTTTCCGCTATTACTAGACACGTCAATGTCAAATCCCCGCGGATTTGATGGTATTTTGATATGAATAATTTAGTGTGGTTAGAAGTCCTTGGTAGTTATTAAATTGAAGCCCTTTGACTAGCATTGTGACATGACATTGCGGGAGTTCAAGTAGAAGTTCATTATGCTTCAGCCATGGGTTCCAAACGGAAACAACATACTCCAACACTAGTCGGGCCTACTCATTCAGAATGGACTAGAAAAAACTTAAGTCAAATCTACCTAAAGCAGGATTCAAGGAACTAACATTACGATTCACCACAGTGGCTGCTTTGATTCATTTAGCGGAACTTCCGAACTCGTTCTAAACCAACATCTGAAGGTCACTTTTTTGGCTAACGATGAGTGGTGCGTAGCCCAACTTGCAGGTGGGGTTACCCTGTTCTCAGATACTCAGTACACGACATCTTCTCGTATTAAACGGCAAGTGGTTCGACACTGAACATGTGTAAAGTTTGTACAAATCAAACTGCAAGTCGGTATTGTCGGTATGCCAGAAAAGCTCGAGCCAGATTTTGATATCATCAGCGATCATGAGGATCGGTGATATCATTCCATTAACTATGTCAATGCTGAATAAAAAATAGGCATGAACCAAGACCTGATCCTTAGGGTGCACCACATTAAGCTAGGAAAAATTGGGAAAGTGTCTCGTTTACTCGTACACGTAGAGTTATGTAGGTCAGAAATGGAGCTATCCATACTGATAGTGGGGGAACAATTATAAGAGTGTGTAGGTAGTAAAGAATTATCTTCTAGTGAACTCTGTCGAAAAGCTTGGTAAAGTCTAAGTATATGACATCCTTCTGATAACCAACGATAACAAATGTGGCCCAAAGGCCCCTTTCAAGGTGTGAGTTGGAGGTGCACAAATGGCCTCGGCAAAACCCAAAATTTTTAATGAATTCATCATATATTCTGCAATGATTGACTTCTTCATTTTGGACAGTACATGAGTTAATATGAATGGGTGATAATTTCTTGTGTCACACGGTTTCCTCCGTTTAATATTGTTGTTATTATTCCTTTCTTTCAGCCACTTCAGCAGTATCTAATAAGCGCCGGAAATACCAGGCAATGCCTTCACAATGGATATCGGCGACTACTTATAGTGCACTTGGCGTGTTATGGTCAATTCAGGCAGAGGAATTCCTATAAAGTAGCTTTATCTTGTTTCGTACGTGGTCAGCAGTGAATGTAGCCAAAGAAATATGGTAAGGCAGTGGAGTCGAGAGATGGATAGGTAACGCCTCTGAAAAATTCAAAACATTTGCCGCATTTTTCACAGTCGTAGTCGAGCCATCATTTGTTTCTAAATAGGGAAAACCAGAGTGAAGATTTTACTAATCGTTTACATACTTATATAGCATCTTCTGATTACACGCAAACATTTTTGCTAGTGAAGTCTGTTGGTTAATATTTTAACGGCCCAACAGATTAGTATAATAATTATTCAGCTGCAGGTGACACTTGCTTAACATATATAGCCGAACAGACTACATCAACAATTTTACAAGAGGCCATTCAATGCGCGTTTTATAGTAATTTGTACAGTCTTATATTTTTTATCATCTTAATTTGTTAACTTAGACATTAACGTTTCGTTTCGATTGCAGATAACGCCATATTGATTTATCGATTTCCTTTCAACGATTTTCTGTTCGCTAACTCAGTGAACGATGTTCATTTGTTGTAAATAGTCAACTCACACTAATTACAAAACACTCTTCGCCCACGCACGGTATTCGATTTTCTGTATTTTTCTCGAAGGCAAAATTGTATGTGGATATAACTGGAATCCACACATCTCACGATCCATTGTTCAATATCCACTGCGAATTGGGGAGCTCGAACACGCATACAATTCGATTTGCGCCATGAACCATAATACAAATAACGAAGACTAGAAGGAAGATGATGTTATCGATCAATTCACATTACCCGTCTTCGACACTACAGACCCAAGTCCCTGGTTTACACAAATCGAAGCTCTATTCGAGTTATACCGTGTTCGAACGCAACGCACACGCTACAACGGCGTTGTCAGAATGCTTTTAACCTCCATTGCCACCATCTATATAGATGTCACTAAAACATTTCGGGCACCTACTGTATTAAACACTATATGCATAAATCTGAGTGACATTAATGAAGTCTCAAGCCAGACATAACAGGCATTCCACCCGAACTTATTTAACACTTCAATCGAATCTGGAATCTTCCCTTTGGAATGGAAATGCTCTGTCGTTACACCCAGACATAAATCTGGCTCCATGCACACGGTATCAATTTATCGCCCAATTAACCACACAGCAATTCCATCTAGATTACTTGAAAAAATAGTAAAAAACGCTATGTTAAATCACTCATCTCCAAGTGTCTTCTTTAGAGTTCAACATGGCATCCTGAATAAAATATCCAACATTACATGCCAGCTTGAATACCTAGACTATATTACTTCATCGATAAAGAATTTGATACTGATCCTCATAAGTTATTATTATCGAAACTTGAATCATATGGCATCGGTGGTAATCTTCTTTCCTGGTTAACTTTTTTCTTACCGGTCGCACTTACTCCGTTGAAGTTATTGGCCATAGATCTCGCAGTCTATCTATTCCCAGTGGGGTGATTCAAGGTAGCGTATTAGGCCCCTTAGTGTTCCTCATACAGTAGAACCCACCTACAACGAACTCGCTTTCAACGAATTCCTGGTTTGATCGAACGCACCATGATTTCCCAAATAAATTTCTTCTTTGTTAGCCCATTTAAAACATTGGTACAACGAATCTGTTCGTTAAGAATCTCACCTATTACGAACACTGTGCACGTTCTCGACAGCTATGTTTTGTTCAATAAAGTTCATACATACAACGAACTCGCTTTGTCTTGCCTTCAACCCATAACGCTCCGTCAAGAGTTTTGCAGTGCGATAAGAATAGAACTGACACACAGCTTGGTGAGACACAGGCAGCCTGGCCTACAGTGTGCTAACTGACTCGCACGCACGCACAAGAAAATCACGTGAATTCTCTGTGACTGATACAGCCGCAGTGCCATTGTCGGACGAAGACAGTGACACTGTAGTGAACTACACCCACTTTGTAACTTCGTATTTTGTACATACAATTTTTGGCCATGTATACTTCATCTGTATCAATGTTTGTACAATAAACTTTTTGGCGGTTAATACAATTTAGAACTGGAACTTTGTCTTCTTCCCTGGTTGCGAAGTCTGCGTGCATTACTCCGTGCCCAAATTTGTGATAAACGCATTCTCCAACATTTTAGCGCTTTCTGTACCTTGGATTCCATTTCTTGGATTTTTCTGTGTGGATTACCTCGCTATCGTTGGACGTTACTGATCTCCCTTTGGACACTTGCTCCTTTGGTCTGTTAGTGAGTTCTTTCCATTTTTGCCATTCTATGTGTAGTGCTAGACTCATAATTTTGGCCCACTACAACAGAAGTCGTAGTTGCCTCTGTAAAAGATGCCAGGAGTGCTTTTGATCTCTGCAGAAGATTTTTTAGGATAGAAGGAAGAGATGTCGGAAGACAACTTGAAATGGTGGGGAGAGAAATCGAGGCGGTGGCGAAGTCAAAACTTGAACAAAAGAGTATTGCCAAATACTTCAGGAAAACGTGAGATTGGACTGTCAGTGTGTGCAAGATGATTTAACTACTTCGTTTCATAATAAATTTACTATTATTACCATGAACTTCGGATGAATTACACGCATGCAGAAACACACAAAGGTAAGACATTCTTCACTTCTACATTGTTTAAACGTGTACAGAAAAACGGCGGCAAAATCACATGTATGACAATGTGTTCTACTTGCAACGAACTCCGCTTTTAACGAACATTTTACTCTTTTCCCTGCGACTCGTTGTACCCGGGTTCCACTGTAGATATCAATGACATACATAACGTCATTCCACATAGCAAACTGTTGTTATTCGCCGATGACATGAAAGTCGTTATCACTTTTCCAGCTAATCAAGCACAAACTTATATAGCTCGACTAAACAAAGATTTAGCTGCATTTGCAGATTGGGCGACAAATAATGGTCTAAAGTTCTCAACAGCAAAATCCAATTTTACGCCTATAAGATGCACGATACAAAATAACTCAATCCTTCTCAAAAATAAGCCAATTCAAATGATTGACAGCACGTGTGAATTAGTATTTCGATATTCTGCATCACTCACTTTCAACGAACAGATACGCCACCTTATTACCAAAGCCGAGCAAAGTATTAATATTATACATAGATTTGTAATTTAACCTCATTGTAAAATAGAAATGTATAAATTGTTCACAATTCATATCCTAGACTATTGTAACATAATGTATACCAATATAAATAAATCCGGAAGCATAGTTTCAGAAAAGATAAAACTTTCTTTCTCAAAATCCATATTCGGTTGTACCACCAAACAATCTTATATAGAAAGATGTATACAACTAAACCTTTACCTATTATAGTTTCGCAGACTCGAGCATAATCTCATCTTATTCTTTAAAATACTGTCAACGGATAATATAGAAATAAGTTCGAATCTTCATATACGACATGATTTTAATTAAAGCTTGAGAAACCGTGAAAAAATATTAAATTATCAAGGTTTCGTACTGAAGTAAGGGACAATTTCTTCTTGAATAAAAATGCTAAGCTGTGGAATCTCCTTCCAAAATATATAATACTCAGTTCGTCTTCAAATGAATTCAAATCACATCTGTATTCATTACTTACCGTGTATAAAATTTGCAATCTTCTTAACATTGATGTTTTGCCTGATGATTTATATAATAATGGCATTTCTGAATATTCATAATGAATAAATTTTCATAACGTTCAAAATGAAAATTCTTTTGCTTCCGAGTATTTTCTTCACGGCATAATTCTGAATCCGCTCCCAAATGAAACAGGCCCTTAGACCTCAAAATAGTAGAATAAATTACCTTCGCCCAGCGGACAGAAAAACGGTTCATATTCAGGAAAGATCAATTCATTTCGAACAATTTAAATGAAACAGTTTGGAACATCAACAACAGAGATTCTTCCCTTATCCTCGATGGACATTATCCGTTAAACACCAGTGCTTTAGGGATCATTTATTGACTTTTCTTCGCAACACATGTGTTTTTATATTATATTAGATCCCGTAAAGATTATCTGAAAGCAACTTTTAAATAGTGGTAACTTTATATTCATTGAATGTTAAATTCCGGTGAAGAAATGACCTCGAAAATTGTTTCTGCGAATGTTCATACTACAATCTGATTGTACAAACCTTTTGGAAATTATTAATCATGGTCAACATGACTTGGATTTTTAAAAAATGAAATTTATTTATTCATTTATTTAGATCCTTACGATAAGCTCAAATCTGTGATTATTTTTCGAATTGGTTCCACCGATGAGCAAAACTGACGACAACACTTATACAGCTCTGTGCTCGGAGATCGAACGACTTCACATCACTTACACAATTTGTCATAGTTACAGGGGCCCCGAAGGGTGATCAACGAGTACTACGACAAATCTTGTTCTAGAATTTGTCAAACAATTTGCTCAAAGCTCTGGTTATCATGGAAAAAGACAGTAAACTACACAAGCATGCTCAAAATGCAGATAAAGTCTATGACATCTCTCGTCTATGACATCAATCTGCACGGCCAGCCAACACATTTCCACACCCTGTACTTGCTGTGCAGATTTGAACAAGGATATATCTGATTTAAAATCTCAGGTCAGCCATTTGACTTCACAAATACAGCACTTAAACAGAAGTCGAAGCCGTCCTTGTAGTGAAAGAATTCCATGCAGCTTTATATCAGGAAAGCCGTGAAGCTAGGCACTAAAAGCGGCAGCTGTATCTCGAAATAATAACAGCTGCTTATTCTTCGTCACTAATGGTTCAACAAAGATGCGTTTTCTTATCGACGCTGGAGCCAAACTGAGCCTCATCCCACTCACAAACTCAGAAAGCAGAAAAC